>JAMPIV010021749.1:0-102011 GCA_024509875.1 Oreohelix idahoensis
TACTATTGGCTTGTCACTATATGTAGACAGTCTCTAGTCATAAATCCATTTCGTGACATACATACATATATATATATATATATATAAATATATATATATATATATATATATATATATATATATATATATATATATATATATATGAAAACACATAAACGTTACTTTTGCTTAAGTACCAAATACACAGTATTTTCATCTTCATTTTTATTATTATTTGTGTCTATTCTACATATTAATTGGTATATTTTTACATATTTTTCTTAGATATATTTAAAAAAATAATATTTTGTGTATTTATAAAAAATTCATGTAAATAATTTACTATGAAAGCTTTCTTTAAAAATAATTTTACCCTTTAGCCAACTGTGGTGAAGTGGGATGTTATAAATATTTATAGGGGACTTTGTGTACTGACTGAGATCAGCTGTGAAGGTATCTATATCTAATAAGAGTAGTGTATTATAGATAACCTTACTTGCTGCCACACATATATATATATATCTCAGTCAGAATTATTCTGGAATAGTGTGATGACTACGTTGTATGTCTAGGGTATGTGTATGATGAAGTGTAAGTCATAACAACAACAGACAGATAAACAATTTAATTTATTCCTCCACACTTGACAACACTGTGACACTCACATACATAAAACACTCTACAAGGATATCTTAAAGGAGTCACTGATAACTTTTCAAATAACAATATGTATTCATTGCTGTCATGAATGAATATGTGTCCTGATTCAAATACAAAGGGAACCAGGAATCACAATCAATTTTAATTACAAGTTATATGTACAGAATTTCTCAATATGAATATTGTAGTGACATATATTATTAAAAGTATCCTATGTGTGTCAGTTGTGTAGTAGTAATATGAGGTAATACTGGTTTTGTTTTGTTCAAGCTCTGTTGGTATTTGTCATCATGACTTCAATAGTTTGTCTATATTGGAACTAGTATTGGAGATGTTCTCAGTTCCTGATATTAAAACAATTTACTTCCCCTCTTAAGTTTATGTTACAATGTTATTTTAAGATGGGGGTACATAATTTTGAGCTCAGCTGGCCACATCAGCTTATCTTGCGTGATGGCGGCAGGAAAAGACTCCTCTGCTCGATTTCTCCCCTGTGCTCTGGAGACACCTCACTGATAGCTAGATGGACCAAGGAGTATGCTGTCCGACTCTGGATTCAGCAAGGCTCTGACCAGGTGCTGCTCAATAACGTCAAGACCACGGTCCCACAATTCATAGAATAAACACAGATACGTTGACTAGCAATGAATTCTGGCACAAATACTGGCACAAATTCCCATCTGCTTATGTTCCAGGCTTTTATTTAGCAAAAATATGAGCTGGCTTCAACGCACTGTTGCTTTATCAAGCTTATTTGAACTAGTGGTCTCGAACTAACGCTCCTAAGTGATTATATCAGCGAGTCTGGCCAATGGAGCCACGTTTCGACAAGTGTTTGAAAAAAATTTTACCTTCCTACGTCTCCCCTAACAACCGAAGATAGTATTTATAGTCCGACCAATCGTGTTTAGTCTTATATTTGTTGCGCTCCAATCAATTTGGAGTTTACATGGTAGGCTATTTCCGTACGTAAGGTTTTTTCAAACACGTTATAAAAAAAATTTTATGAGCAGAAATGATTTCATGCTGTCAGGCATCCCCACTATTATATTTTGGTTATAACTTCTTAATTCCTAGACTATTTGCGTAACGTTTTACATATTCTTTGTCAGCAAGCCCTAAGGAACCCAAATATACAAATTTAAAAGAGCTAAGTGGCTGCGTTCAAAATATGCAATTTCTTCTACCTCCTGTTTCGAAGATGTGCTGTCTGGGTACTGTAATGTTTTCAAACGTAAACCCATCTAATGTTATCTTTTCTAATAAGCGTTTTTCAGGATTTTAAAACCTAACTCTGGGAAGGTTAGTGTTTTTATCACTGTCCGTCCGAAAAAGTTAGTGCATGTGGCCTTACACGCGTGATAGTAGTAATTGTGTATCGCGTTACGCTTGTTGGGGGTGGCATTAATAGTGAGACGCGTGTTTAATTTTGCATGCGTTCCTGATTTTCATTCGCCCCCCTCTCTCTTTCTATTTGAGTCCATCTGTTCGTTCGCTTTGGTAACGTAATATAATTAATGTTAGGATTAATTGAGGTCATTACGCAGTGTGCCTCTCAATGTTTTTCTTAGAAATGCAATACCCGTTTTAATGTGTTGTGGAAACGCTTGTATTTATGCAGTGGCTTATATTTAACGTGGAAACGTTACAATTTGCAGACGAAGCATAAAACAAAGGGGATTTCGAGTACATTCTTTGTGACAGCACTGTTATTTTACCATTGCTCTTTTCTTTATTAGAATTTATTTGTTAGGCTTTGCATCTACCTTTTAATTTATATATGTGGATTAGAATATTTCACGACACCTCCCCTCTTAAAACAGACATCCCATGTCAGTCCTTTATTCTATATACACATAGATAAATGTAAGTCAACTTGACTTTACTCTGCTGTGGTGCTATCATGGTTTTATGTAGTTGGGTCCATTCAGAGTAGGCACTACTCATGAAATCTGCCTCAGACTTCTACAACCAATAATATATTTCGGTTATGTTACTGAACAGCCGCAAGTGTGAGTGCTTGTCTTAATGCTGCTTCGCAACCCGTATTCACCATTTCTCTTCTCTGAGTCTGCGCAATGACATGTCCAGAGAACATTATATTTCCCTCAAAATGTACGTTATGAGGAGATAACATATACCTGGTGATAGCAGAGTTTTCGTAGTGGATCCCATTATCTTCTTATTATCCTGTATGAAACATTCGGAATATCCTCAATCAAAGAGGCAACTCAGGGATTCATTACGTTCCTCCGAAATGTTTACATCCAACAATTTTCTCATCATTCTAGAGAAGACACTAGGCGCATTCTTCAATCCAAATGGCAATCTATTAAACTCATAGTGTCCTTCTGAGGTACTAAAAGCTAGGTATGGTCTAACCTCAGGCTTTACTGGAATCTGATAGTATCCTTTACTCAGATCCACTTTTGAGAAATATTTAGCTTTATTTAGTCTGGCAAACAGCTGATTTGTATCCGGCAATGGATCCACCTGTCCTTCTGTAATAGCATTCAGTCTCCTGTAATCTATACAGAGTCTATGTTCTCCAGAGGGCTTCCTTAAGAGTACAACACCGGAACTATACGAAGATTCACTGTGCGAAATAATTCCTTCCTTCAACAGATAGTCTATCTCTTCCTTCAAAGCTTTCTCCTTAGCAAACGGAATCGAATATGGTTTCATACAGACAGGTGTGGGGTCTATCAGTTTCATATCATATTCCAATAGGTTTGTATGCCCTGGTCGGTCTGTTAACACCTCTGCATGATTATTTAGAACCTGTTGCACTCTCTCTTTCTGAGTTTTTCGTTAAATGTGTACTGATTTTCACCTGTGCTGCTGTCTCACAGGGGTGTAATGGATATTCAAATGATGAAAGTGGTTCCTTTTTCATCTCCATGGCGATGGACAAGGTCAACAAGTGTGTCTCTTCCTGATGTTCTCTTTCCAAATATTTCTTCAGGAGATTCACATGATAGATTTTTTCTTTCCCCTTCTTATCTATCTTATAATTTGTTCTAGACACCTTCTCTAGAACTGTATATGGACCCTGCCATCCAATTTGTAACTTATTCTGACTCCCGGGCAAAAGAAGCAGTACTTTCTCTCCCACAGCCAAATTTCTGTCTTTCGCCTTCCTGTTATAATAGGCAGCATGTTTCTTCCTGGCTTGTTTCAAATTTTCATTGGCAAGTTTCCAGCCAGTTTTTAAACGAGTGGTCAGCTCATTCACATATTGGTATGAAGATGTAATGTTTTCCTCTGCCTTTTCATCAGTCCACGTTCTTAACAAAGCTACATATGGACCTTTAATTGTGTGGACCTATTTGTCCATGCACCGGTATGGTCTCTTCCACTCGAAGCTTTATAGTGATGATTTTTCCTCCCAGAATTATCATTCACAAAACGACCGCTACCAATTCTTTTCCTGGGGCTTTCTCCCCACTTAAAATTCTTGATGAGAGATTTCCTCTCTACATCCTCTTCCTCCAGTTTGTTTAAGTCCGATTGAGGGATTTTCGGCTTATCCTGGGGTAAGACATCTTTTTGCACTCTCCGCATAGTGGCCATTGTAAAACAGTTAAGTGAAGCTTGTCCGTGAAAAGGGGCTTCCCATTCCATTTGGTCCACCTTATCAGATCTATTTTTCTTTTTATGGTCAGGCCTAATTTTGCCCCGTGGCGTGTCCAGGTCCTGATCCATGTTCCCACTTGTGGGTGTTCCCTCATGTGCTATGCTACACCTTTCTACAAAATTCTCAATGTCCCATCTTGCTTTGGCCAATAATAATTGTGAGCCACCTTTGAATGATGGTACCTATCTTCTCATGGTCCCCATCTGGTTTCACATGTAGGCTCCTTATTAAGTCTGCCCTATATCTTTTAGGAAGTACCAGCTGTCCCTGACCTTTGGATCTAGCTCCAGTCTTCCTATACATCAACTTGTTTTTCATGTAAAAATCTCCCTTGCCTGGAATTGTATGACAAGTTGACAATTTTCTGAAACAAGGCTTGAGTGTTTTGTCCCCAGCCTGTGCCTTCCTCATCTCTTCTGGAGTGGTATCTAACATAATATCCTCCTCCTGTCTTGAGGTCGACCTGACCTGAAGGGTTGCCATATACACAGGTTTCCTTCTGCAACGGTCAGTGTCATGATTGTCCATCTGACAATTCTTACACCACCTTTTTCCTTGGTTGAAAGATTTTCTTTCATCATATTTCCTTTCATCGAATTGTGGGAATTTATTTTTATTTTCATACCGTGGCCTATCAAACTGGTGATTACCTTTGTTTTGATCCCTAGGATCAAATTTATTAAAGTTCTGTGGTGCCCTAAAGTTATCCACTTGTTTCTTTTTATTACCTGTTACCTCTGCTTGAGCTGCTTGATACCTTTCAGCAACATTTAACAACTCACCCAGCCTCTCTGCACCTTGTTCCATGAGAAACTTTCTCAGGTCTGGAGCCATGGACTCTTTTAATTGCTCTATAAGGACCATTTCCTTAAGATCTTGGGTTTTCCCCAGAGAAGTCCATTTCTCCAAGTATGTCTCTATTCGTGCAGAGAACTGGTGATAGGTTTCACCTGACAGTAGTTTAGCATTCCTAAATTTTTTCCTATAAAATTCTGCATTCTTTTCATATCTTAACAAAAGAGCCTGCTTTAGCATGTCATAATTTTCCTGATCACCTCTGCTCATTTTTGCAAAAACCTCATAAGCTGCCCCACGAAGTCCTTGAGATAACTTTAAGCTCCACCTTTCTCTCTCTAACCCATATGTGGTAGCTAATAGTTCATACCTATTTAGATAGCTCTCTATATCATCGTCTTTCTCAACAAAATGATCTAAATGAAAATTCATAGCTGAGATTGAGGCTCCTTGGCTAGCAGTGGCATCAGAGGCAAAGGGACTATCACCATTTTCAGGAGCATGGCCCTGAAATTCAAACTCCCTTAATCGTAACTCATGTTCCCTTTGTAATCTCTTATCTTCTCTTTCTGCAGCTAATTTCTTCTCTTCCCTTTCTGCAGTCAATCTTCTTTCTTCTGCTTCCCTTTCTGCAGTCAATCTTCTTTCTTCTGCTTCCAATTTCTTAGCCTCAGCCTCAAATTGTAACTTCTTAATTTCCCTTTCAGCCTCTAACTTTCTTTCGGCTTCAAACCTTCTTTCTTCGCGTTCAATAAATTTGTCACATTCCGTAGTGACATAGGCAACCATAACTTGCCCATCTAATCCTAACTCTTTTGCAGTCTGAACAGCAGCAGATCGAAACTTGGCCAGGTCCGCCATTGTCTATCAGGTAAATTTACACAATGTCTAACCAACAATTCAATCTCTAAATATATATCTAATGGACAACACAGGCACCGTGAGCTCAACCTTATTTAATTCCACCCAAGGATACCTTTTAATTCTTATATTCCCTGAAGTGAATTACCCCCAATATTTTTAATAGGTAAAGATTCAAAATCCCAAGAGCGAGACCCCAATATATGTGGTGAAGTGGGATGTTATAAATATTTATAGGGGACTTTGTGTACTGACTGAGATCAGCTGTGAAGGTATCTATATCTAATAAGAGTAGTGTATTATAGATAACCTTACTTGCTGCCACATATATATATATATCTCAGTCAGAATTATTCTGGAATAGTGTGATGACTACGTTGTATGTCTAGGGTATGTGTATGATGAAGTGTAAGTCATAACAACAACAGACAGATAAACAATTTAATTTATTCCTCCACACTTGACAACACTGTGACACTCACATACATAAAACACTCTACAAGGATATCTTAAAGGAGTCACTGATAACTTTTCAAATAACAATATGTATTCATTGCTGTCATGAATGAATATGTGTCCTGATTCAAATACAAAGGGAACCAGGAATCACAATCAATTTTAATTACAATTTATATGTACAGAATTTCTCAATATGAATATTGTAGTGACATATATTATTAAAAGTATCCTATGTGTGTCAGTTGTGTAGTAGTAATATGAGGTAATACTGGTTTTGTTTTGTTCAAGCTCTGTTGGTATTTGTCATCATGACTTCAATAGTTTGTCTTTATTGGAACTAGTATTGGAGATGTTCTCAGTTCCTGATATTAAAACAATTTACTTCCCCTCTTAAGTTTATGTTACAATGTTATTTTAAGATGGGGGTACATAATTTTGAGCTCAGCTGGCCACATCAGCTTATCTTGCGTGATGGCGGCAGGAAAAGACTCCTCTGCTCGATTTCTCCCCTGTGCTCTGGAGACACCTCACTGATAGCTAAATGGACCAAGGAGTATGCTGTCCGACTCTGGATTCAGCAAGGCTCTGACCAGGTGCTGCTCAATAACGTCAAGACCACGGTCCCACAATTCATAGAATAAACACAGATACGTTGACTAGCAATGAATTCTGGCACAAATACTGGCACAAATTCCCATCTGCTTATGTTCCAGGCTTTTATTTAGCAAAAATATGAGCTGGCTTCAACGCACTGTTGCTTTATCAAGCTTATTTGAACTAGTGGTCTCGAACTAACGCTCCTAAGTGATTATATCAGCGAGTCTGGCCAATGGAGCCACGTTTCGACAAGTGTTTGAAAAAAATTTTACCTTCCTACGTCTCCCCTAACAACCAAAGATAGTATTTATAGTCCGACCAATCGTGTTTAGTCTTATATTTGTTGCGCTCCAATCAATTTGGAGTTTACATGGTAGGCTATTTCCGTACGTAAGGTTTTTTCAAACACGTTATAAAAAAAAATTTTATGAGCAGAAATGATTTCATGCTGTCAGGCATCCCCACTATTATATTTTGGTTATAACTTCTTAATTCCTAGACTATTTGCGTAACGTTTTACATATTCTTTGTCAGCAAGCCCTAAGGAACCCAAATATACAAATTTAAAAGAGCTAAGTGGCTGCGTTCAAAATATGCAATTTCTTCTACCTCCTGTTTCGAAGATGTGCTGTCTGGGTACTGTAATGTTTTCAAACGTAAACCCATCTAATGTTATCTTTTCTAATAAGCGTTTTTCAGGATTTTAAAACCTAACTCTGGGAAGGTTAGTGTTTTTATCACTGTCCGTCCGAAAAAGTTAGTGCATGTGGCCTTACACGCGTGATAGTAGTAATTGTGTATCGCGTTACGCTTGTTGGGGGTGGCATTAATAGTGAGACGCGTGTTTAATTTTGCATGCGTTCCTGATTTTTCATTCGCCCCTCTCTCTTTCTATTTGAGTCCATCTGTTCGTTCGTTTTGGTAACGTAATATAATTAATGTTAGGATTAATTTAGGTCATTACGCAGTGTGCCTCTCAATGTTTTTCTTAGAAATGCAATACCCGTTTTAATGTGTTGTGGAAACGCTTGTATTTATGCAGTGGCTTATATTTAACGTGGAAACGTTACAATTTGCAGACGAAGCATAAAACAAAGGGGATTTCGAGTACATTCTTTGTGACAGCACTGTTATTTTACCATTGCTCTTTTCTTTATTAGAATTTATTTGTTAGGCTTTGCATTTACCTTTTAATTTATATATGTGGATTAGAATATTTCACGACACCTCCCCTCTTAAAACAGACATCCCATGTCAGTCCTTTATTCTATATACACATAGATAAATGTAAGTCAACTTGACTTTACTCTGCTGTGGTGCTATCATGGTTTTATGTAGTTGGGTCCATTCAGAGTAGGCACTACTCATGAAATCTGCCTCAGACTTCTACAACCAATAATATATTTCGGTTATGTTACTGAACAGCCGCAAGTGTGAGTGCTTGTCTTAATGCTGCTTCGCAACCCGTATTCACCATTTCTCTTCTCTGAGTCTGCGCAATGACATGTCCAGAGAACATTATATTTCCCTCAAAATGTACGTTATGAGGAGATAACATATACCTGGTGATAGCAGAGTTTTCGTAGTGGATCCCATAATCTTCTTATTATCCTGTATGAAACATTCGGAATATCCTCAATCAAAGAGGCAACTCAGGGATTCATTACGTTCCTCCGAAATGTTTACATCCAACAATTTTCTCATCATTCTAGAGAAGACACTAGGCGCATTCTTCAATCCAAATGGCAATCTATTAAACTCATAGTGTCCTTCTGAGGTACTAAAAGCTAGGTATGGTCTAACCTCAGGCTTTACTGGAATCTGATAGTATCCTTTACTCAGATCCACTTTTGAGAAATATTTAGCTTTTTTTAGTCTGGCAAACAGCTGATTTGTATCCGGCAATGGATCCACCTGTCCTTCTGTAATAGCATTCAGTCTCCTGTAATCTATACAGAGTCTATGTTCTCCAGAGGGCTTCCTTAAGAGTACAACACCGGAACTATACGAAGATTCACTGTGCGAAATAATTCCTTCCTTCAACAGATAGTCTATCTCTTCCTTCAAAGCTTTCTCCTTAGCAAACGGAATCGAATATGGTTTCATACAGACAGGTGTGGGGTCTATCAGTTTCATATCATATTCCAATAGGTTTGTATGCCCTGGTCGGTCTGTTAACACCTCTGCATGATTATTTAGAACCTGTTGCACTCTCTCTTTCTGAGTTTTCGTTAAATGTGTACTGATTTTCACCTGTGCTGCTGTCTCACAGGGGTGTAATGGATATTCAAATGATGAAAGTGGTTCCTTTTTCATCTCCATGGCGATGGACAAGGTCAACAAGTGTGTCTCTTCCTGATGTTCTCTTTCCAAATATTTCTTCAGGAGATTCACATGATAGATTTTTTCTTTCCCCTTCTTATCTATCTTATAATTTGTTCTAGACACCTTCTCTAGAACTGTATATGGACCCTGCCATCCAATTTGTAACTTATTCTGACTCCCGGGCAAAAGAAGCAGTACTTTCTCTCCCACAGCCAAATTTCTGTCTTTCGCCTTCCTGTTATAATAGGCAGCATGTTTCTTCCTGGCTTGTTTCAAATTTTCATTGGCAAGTTTCCAGCCAGTTTTTTAAACGAGTGGTCAGCTCATTCACATATTGGTATGAAGATGTAATGTTTTCCTCTGCCTTTTCATCAGTCCACGTTCTTAACGAAGCCACATATGGACCTTTAATTGTGTGGACCTATTTGTCCATGCACCGGTATGGTCTCTTCCACTCGAAGCTTTATAGTGATGATTTTTCCTCCCAGAATTATCATTCACAAAACGACCGCTACCAATTTTTTTCCTGGGGCTTTCTCCCCACTTAAAATTCTTGATGAGAGATTTCCTCTCTACATCCTCTTCCTCCAGTTTGTTTAAGTCCGATTGAGGGATTTTCGGCTTATCCTGGGGTAAGACATCTTTTTGCACTCTCCGCATAGTGGCCATTGTAAAACAGTTAAGTGAAGCTTGTCCGTGAAAAGGGGCTTCCCATTCCATTTGGTCCACCTTATCAAATCTATTTTTCTTTTTATGGTCAGGCCTAATTTTGCCCCGTGGCGTGTCCAGGTCCTGATCCATGTTCCCACTTGTGGGTGTTCCCTCATGTGCTATGCTACACCTTTCTACAAAATTCTCAATGTCCCATCTTGCTTTGGCCAATAATAATTGTGAGCCACCTTTTGAATGATGGTACCTATCTTCTCATGGTCCCCATCTGGTTTCACATGTAGGCTCCTTATTAAGTCTGCCCTATATCTTTTAGGAAGTACCAGCTGTCCCTGACCTTTGGATCTAGCTCCAGTCTTCCTATACATCAACTTGTTTTTCATGTAAAAATCTCCCTTGCCTGGAGTTGTATGACAAGTTGACAATTTTCTGAAACAAGGCTTGAGTGTTTTGTCCCCAGCCTGTGCCTTCCTCATCTCTTCTGGAGTGGTATCTAACATAATATCCTCCTCCTGTCTTGAGGTCGACCTGACCTGAAGGGTTGCCATATACACAGGTTTCCTTCTGCAACGGTCAGTGTCATGATTGTCCATCTGACAATTCTTACACCACCTTTTTCCTTGGTTGAAAGATTTTCTTTCATCATATTTCCTTTCATCGAATTGTGGGAATTTATTTTTATTTTCATACCGTGGCCTATCAAACTGGTGATTACCTTTGTTTTGATCCCTAGGATCAAATTTATTAAAGTTCTGTGGTGCCCTAAAGTTATCCACTTGTTTCTTTTTATTACCTGTTACCTCTGCTTGAGCTGCTTGATACCTTTCAGCAACATTTAGCAACTCACCCAGCCTCTCTGCACCTGTTCCATGAGAAACTTTCTCAGGTCTGGAGCCATGGACTCTTTTAATTGCTCTATAAGGACCATTTCCTTAAGATCTTGGGTTTTCCCCAGAGAAGTCCATTTCTCCAAGTATGTCTCTATTCGTGCAGAGAACTGGTGATAGGTTTCACCTGACAGTAGTTTAGCATTCCTAAATTTTTTTCCTATAAAATTCTGCATTCTTTTCATATCTTAACAAAAGAGCCTGCTTTAGCATGTCATAATTTTCCTGATCACCTCTGCTCATTTTTGCAAAAACCTCATAAGCTGCCCCACGAAGTCCTTGAGATAACTTTAAGCTCCACCTTTCTCTCTCTAACCCATATGTGGTAGCTAATAGTTCATACCTATTTAGATAGCTCTCTATATCATCGTCTTTCTCAACAAAATGATCTAAATGAAAATTCATAGCTGAGGTTGAGGCTCCTTGGCTAGCAGTGGCATCAGAGGCAAAGGGACTGGCACCATTTTCAGGAGCATGGCCCTGAAATTCAAACTCCCTTAATCGTAACTCATGTTCCCTTTGTAATCTCTTATCTTCTCTTTCTGCAGCTAATTTCTTCTCTTCCCTTTCTGCAGTCAATCTTCTTTCTTCTGCTTCCCTTTCTGCAGTCAATCTTCTTTCTTCTGCTTCCCTTTCTGCAGTCAATCTTCTTTCTTCTGCTTCCAATTTCTTAGCCTCAGCCTCAAATTGTAACTTCTTAATTTCCCTTTCAGCCTCTAACTTTCTTTCGGCTTCAAACCTTCTTTCTTCGCGTTCAATAAATTTGTCACATTCCGTAGTGACATAGGCAACCATAACTTGCCCATCTAATCCTAACTCTTTTGCAGTCTGAACAGCAGCAGATCGAAACTTGGCCAGGTCCGCCATTGTCTATCAGGTAAATTTACACAATGTCTAACCAACAATTCAATCTCTAAATATATATCTAATGGACAACACAGGCACCGTGAGCTCAACCTTATTTAATTCCACCCAAGGATACCTTTTAATTCTTATATTCCCTGAAGTGAATTACCCCCAATATTTTTAATAGGTAAAGATTCAAAATCCCAAGAGCGAGACCCCAATATATGTGGTGAAGTGGGATGTTATAAATATTTATAGGGGACTTTGTGTACTGACTGAGATCAGCTGTGAAGGTATCTATATCTAATAAGAGTAGTGTATTATAGATAACCTTACTTGCTGCCACATATATATATATATATATATATCTCAGTCAGAATTATTCTGGAATAGTGTGATGACTACGTTGTATGTCTAGGGTATGTGTATGATGAAGTGTAAGTCATAACAACAACAGACAGATAAACAATTTAATTTATTCCTCCACACTTGACAACACTGTGACACTCACATACATAAAACACTCTACAAGGATATCTTAAAGGAGTCACTGATAACTTTTCAAATAACAATATGTATTCATTGCTGTCATGAATGAATATGTGTCCTGATTCAAATACAAAGGGAACCAGGAATCACAATCAATTTTAATTACAATTTATATGTACAGAATTTCTCAATATGAATATTGTAGTGACATATATTATTAAAAGTATCCTATGTGTGTCAGTTGTGTAGTAGTAATATGAGGTAATACTGGTTTTGTTTTGTTCAAGCTCTGTTGGTATTTGTCATCATGACTTCAATAGTTTGTCTTTATTGGAACTAGTATTGGAGATGTTCTCAGTTCCTGATATTAAAACAATTTACTTCCCCTCTTAAGTTTATGTTACAATGTTATTTTAAGATGGGGGTACATAATTTTGAGCTCAGCTGGCCACATCAGCTTATCTTGCGTGATGGCGGCAGGAAAAGACTCCTCTGCTCGATTTCTCCCCTGTGCTCTGGAGACACCTCACTGATAGCTAAATGGACCAAGGAGTATGCTGTCCGACTCTGGATTCAGCAAGGCTCTGACCAGGTGCTGCTCAATAACGTCAAGACCACGGTCCCACAATTCATAGAATAAACACAGATACGTTGACTAGCAATGAATTCTGGCACAAATACTGGCACAAATTCCCATCTGCTTATGTTCCAGGCTTTTATTTAGCAAAAATATGAGCTGGCTTCAACGCACTGTTGCTTTATCAAGCTTATTTGAACTAGTGGTCTCGAACTAACGCTCCTAAGTGATTATATCAGCGAGTCTGGCCAATGGAGCCACGTTTCGACAAGTGTTTGAAAAAAATTTTACCTTCCTACGTCTCCCCTAACAACCAAAGATAGTATTTATAGTCCGACCAATCGTGTTTAGTCTTATATTTGTTGCGCTCCAATCAATTTGGAGTTTACATGGTAGGCTATTTCCGTACGTAAGGTTTTTTCAAACACGTTATAAAAAAATTTTATGAGCAGAAATGATTTCATGCTGTCAGGCATCCCCACTATTATATTTTGGTTATAACTTCTTAATTCCTAGACTATTTGCGTAACGTTTTACATATTCTTTGTCAGCAAGCCCTAAGGAACCCAAATATACAAATTTAAAAGAGCTAAGTGGCTGCGTTCAAAATATGCAATTTCTTCTACCTCCTGTTTCGAAGATGTGCTGTCTGGGTACTGTAATGTTTTCAAACGTAAACCCATCTAATGTTATCTTTTCTAATAAGCGTTTTTTCAGGATTTTAAAACCTAACTCTGGGAAGGTTAGTGTTTTTATCACTGTCCGTCCGAAAAAGTTAGTGCATGTGGCCTTACACGCGTGATAGTAGTAATTGTGTATCGCGTTACGCTTGTTGGGGGTGGCATTAATAGTGAGACGCGTGTTTAATTTTGCATGCGTTCCTGATTTTCATTCGCCCCTCTCTCTTTCTATTTGAGTCCATCTGTTCGTTCGCTTTGGTAACGTAATATAATTAATGTTAGGATTAATTTAGGTCATTACGCAGTGTGCCTCTCAATGTTTTTCTTAGAAATGCAATACCCGTTTTAATGTGTTGTGGAAACGCTTGTATTTATGCAGTGGCTTATATTTAACGTGGAAACGTTACAATTTGCAGACGAAGCATAAAACAAAGGGGATTTCGAGTACATTCTTTGTGACAGCACTGTTATTTTACCATTGCTCTTTTCTTTATTAGAATTTATTTGTTAGGCTTTGCATCTACCTTTTAATTTATATATGTGGATTAGAATATTTCACGACACCAACCAGCCGCGTAAAACTGAATCCGCGTAAGCTAAGTCCACATAAGATGCGATCGAACTATGTTAATACATAGTTAAGTCCACGACTTACGACGGGGCTCCGTTCCGATGACTCCGTAAGTCGAAGTAGTTGTAGTCGTATCGCCCCTTAAATGTTTTGACATTACATATTTCCAAGTCCATATTCTATCATATCATAATTTGTAAAGTTATACACTGTGCAATAAATAAAAGGGCTAAAATAACAGATTTAAGACATTACATTGCGCTTTACTGTACTGTACTAAAAAGCTGACAAAAATACTGTTACAAATGTACTGTAAAAAATCCAGGTACATAATGTGGTACTCGACAGCCACAAACACAAATTAAGAATAATCTGTAACAGCTCTATACATAAAGACCCACGCTAACATTTGAACAAGATAGCCATTAGTGGATGCGTTCTTCTTCTTACTAGGCTGAGTGCGAAACAGTGCACACACTTACATCGCAAATGAACAATAGACACTGAAGCATGAAGTCTGGGGACGTGATATCACATCCAATGGAAATTATTGTTTATTATCAAAGCCAGTCAATATTTTTAAAGTTCAATGCATTAGGACTCTTCTGTACTCTTATGTGAGTCTTATGTGAGTATGTTTACATCACCCCAAGTGATAAATGCTCCTTCATCATCAGCTGCCATCTCCAAATTGTTCCGCTGCAGTGTATCTCCAACGTCGTCTGTCTCTCGTGTTGATGGTGCTACTCTGATAGACCCTTTTCTGTCTATCTCTTGATGTTATCTTCCCACATATAACGCTGTCTTCCTCTTGCACGTTTGCCTTCATCTCTTCCTTCTGTTAAAGTCTTCAGTAATGTTTTATGTCTATTTACGTGGCCAAAAAATTATAGCTGTCTAGTTTTGATCTCCTTCACTAACTCTCTTTTAATTCCTATGTTTTCTAGGACCTCTTAATGTGTTTTCTTCTCTTTCCATGAGACGTGCCCGATTCGTCAATATATTCACATCTCATAGGCCACAATTCTTTACTCTAATTCAGAGGTTTTCAAACTTTTTTGGTCCGCGGCTCCCTTGGCCTGTGCATAAATCACCGCGGCTCCTCTCTATACTACGAAGATCTATATTTATTAATGGACCTTGGCTCATAATATCGAACCAAACACTTTTCCCAAGCCACCGCGACGCCCTTAGCCGAGGGCCGCGACGCCCCTGGGAGCCGCGACGCACAGTTTGAAAACCTCTGCTCTAATTGCTTGTTCACTGTCCATCTTTCGGCACCATTGATGATTCTCAGTTTGAAATAGTTTGTTATTTGTTTAGATGTTAGTATCTGTCTTTTGTTGTTGAAAGCAGCTTTGGCCATTTCTACTCTCTTCTTGATTTCTGTTTCACATCTGCCATCTTCTGTTATTATATGACTTAGATATGAGAAGCTTTTGGCTTGTTCCAGGATTTCCCCATTTATTCTTATCTTTAATGGTGGCTTATAGTCTGCTTTGCTAATTATCATAGCTGTCGTTTTCTCAGTGTTAATGTCCAGTTCATATTCATGAATTTTTTTTTCAACACCAGGTTTTCCAGATCATCTTCCAGACAAAGCAAAAAGCCACGCCGAGCAAGCAAAGGTTCGTAGAAGTTATTGTTCTGCGTTTGCTATTGCAAAGCGTAAAATAAAATAAATAAAACCAAAAGGCAGCAATAAAGAGGTTTGGAAATACGATATACATGCGAAGCTGGACCTAGTGATTTTCCAAAGTGGTGCGAGGCCTCGTGATGGTGCCCACTTAAACCGGCTTTTAGACAGGCAGCCGTCCTAAACTAGGTGAGGGTAGCCCAGACTGGTTATAAACCTTGTGGTGAGTATCTCGCGAGTGGTCTCTGCCTAACCCCATTCGCCCATGCCTTACGCAGAAGACTGGAAACTCGATATTTCGGTAGAAACTGACGCGGAAGAAACCACCTGTTGGCGTTTCAAAACTGGGGCTATGACGGCGACATAATACATACCACAATCGATCGGTGAACAAATAGAAGTCATAGTAGCAGTCGTCCTGTGAGCGTAGAAGGAGCATGCATAGGCGAGGCGCGACCGTAGACAGCCATGGTCATACCACTGCAGCCTGACTGACTAGTCATCACCAGTCCTTCCTTGACTTGTCTCTACTTGCACCTGGATTAAGATGGTAGATCCCAGCGAAGAAGTGACGTCTGACGAATTGCGCAAACTCTTCTCAACTTTAAACCTAATCACATCTACTCAGAGCGGCAAGTCACTTCTTTCACAACCACTCAAGTCCACTCACTCCATAACCACTCACAACACAGTCTCCTTTGGACTCAATTCGGAGCGATGCGGCGAAGCGGCAGAAGCGTGGTGCGCTTAGCAGTCGTAGTCGCAGAACCAACACGCAGGCGTCCTCAGGGCCCATAATCGTATCCCAGATCTTCCAACAGAATAGGGGCATGCAAGTGGGATTGCCGGCAGCCCCCTGAGTGAGGACCTGAGCAGCCCGCTTGTAAGGACAAGCACATGCGCTACACCTCCATGGCATGAAGGAAACGGCGGGTGGCTAGAAATTGAGGTTTCCTACAACTATCTGCTCCTAGCCTATCCACAGCCTAAATACCTAACCCACTTAGCATTTTAGAAACCTCGCTGTATTGCGAGTTGCGGTATCCACCTACTTCACAAGCTTGCGCTAACACATAACTAAAAAGAGAAAGGATCTCTGAACTATTTTATATTCAGCCACCCCGCATTCATAAGCGCGCATGGAGATGTACGATAACCATCAACATCAAAAGCTCTACCGTTAACCGCTCAACGTCTAACTCGAACAAAGAACATTCTAAACACAAACAGAGCCACGACTCGAGGCCCGAACAACTAGGCCCTGAGATTTGGAGCAGAACGACGAACAGCGCGCCCAGAAGGTTACGAACATTGAAGCATAGCACGCACGTGTATGCGAGGTTCTGAAACCTTCGTATCTTGCAAGGCAGAAGGGAGCCAACTTTGTCGACAAATGTGCAGCGGTTATAACATCTCTATAGGAGCGGAAGAGGAACTGAAAGAACAGGTCGAGAAGCAGGGGCTAGGAATTTTGCAATCAACAAACAGCAATTATTATGGAGCAAGCTAGCGGAGCCCCCAAATGGGAATAAACATCGACCTCGACTCATTGACGTTCAAGATTCCCGCTAGTCTTTATGGAAGGAAACATGCAGCACTATCATTGATGCTGCGTAAAGACACCACTATGACAAACCAGGAATTGTGATACGTCAAGGATATAAATTTTACGAAGAACTACATGCAGTCATTGAGACATCAGTTCCCAATAAGCAGATAAGCTTCAATTAATTCTTTACGTGGCACTCTTAATGCAAGAAGCGATGAGTCTATGGCTCAGGGATACAACATCTCCTGGAATGGCACTACTCGGAAATGAACTTTACGACAGCGAGGGTCTTCGAACAGAGCAATGGAGAGACTCTCTCTTCTCCTACCAGACTTCTCTCGCGCAGAAACATAACCTCCTCTCTGTGTTCACCAAACCCAACCAAGGTTTTCGACTAGATTCCTTACCGCGCAACAATCACGCCGCCGACCTCCCTGGAGATCAACCCTACCCCCGTCTACGAAAGCATTGAGCACTAAATCTTTACTACGGTAAATTTTTAGCAGACAATGACAGCGCAGAGAGATGCTCCCTGGTGCGATCCACCAGTCTCCATGTGTTGGCAGCGCCAAATCAGAGAATGCTGAGCGAAAACTGATCATCGCCTCATTGTAGTCTAAACCTTACAAACATTCGTATCCAACGCTAAGCGCAGTGTTCGAGCCCTCAAGGTAAATGAAAAACTCAAAAACGGCCTGAGATATTTACCAAACTAAGAGAAGGACAAAAATTCACTTAAAAACATGTCAATTCACTGAACCCACCTGTCGACAGACGCGTCTCAAATCTCTCTCGGTTAGAACGGCCAAAGGTAGAGTGCGGCAAACAAAATTGGCGTACAAACTAGGAGCATAACACCGATACAGAGCCCCGACCCTAAGCACAGATCTACAACATGCGCTACAAAATAGTGTCCTTGCGTCCCGCCATCAAGAAACCTATAAAATGCAACTGGTTTGAGGATCGAGAGAAACTCATGATGATACTAAAGAGCAGATTTTGGTCTGAGAGAAACAACCATCTCCATAATACAAATGCAATCTGTATCAATGAACCAAAATCTACAATCCAAAGAACAAAGACCCTTCATACAACAACGAGCGTAGATTCGTCCCTCCAACATACAACTACGCCAAGATGCGACTTTCATGCTGACACAGTATAACAGCAGATGAGTCTTCTCACAAAGGCTTTGCTGACAGCCATGGTACTGAACGAAAACTTTTCTACCATGCTCATCAAAGAGCTAGAGTCATATAGTGATCCAACCATCAATCAGGATCAATTTATATCCCCCGTCCTTCAATAGAGATGGAAAAACACAAATTTACAAGTACCAAGGACAACAATTCTCCCAGACGCCTTAGTCGGGTCGAACCACTTTATAAGTAATATACTGAACAAGTCTCACATCATCCTAATTAACGAATGAAGCCATCAACGCGGACTGCCCCAAATTCCTATCAGAAGAAGCACAAGATGATATACCGACACTTCTTGGATGCGGAAGACATCCAAAGAACAGCGTGATAACGCTCGAGATCAACTTATTATCTAATTAAAAGAACGCATATGAGTACCTAATAAATGCGTTGTTTACAAAGTGCCCCCCCGGGCTTTCCGATCTCAATTCCAACGTTAGGTCTATAAACGATTGCGTACACTGTTTCTGATAGGACACCAGCGACAAACTTCACATGCAATACTCTCCAGCAAATGTGGCAGAGTGAAACCATCCTACTACACAATCTCGAAGGATTCGATCCAATTTATACAACTTCTTTATAAAACGTAAAGGTAATCGCCAATCGACTGATAAATCAATCATGCACGAGCATCTCTTCTATTATCAATCAGCCTGCGAAGAATATTTGCCAGAATCCTATCTCTTAAATCCGCCTTCTAAATCGGCCCTCATCTTTGACAAAGGTCCTCCTAACCTCTGAAAGTCAGTGTGCGAGAGAGAATACCCCGGGAAAGAATACCGGGGAACCACCGATAAATGGCGCGTTCGATTACTCGCTGCAAAAGCGTATCAAAGCTTCGAAAGAAAAAACAATGCCACAGAATCAGGCACTGTGACCCTGTACTACCCGGCTCAGCTTATCCAATCGAGACTATGAGAAGTCGCGTACGAGACACTGTCCAGTAGAGAGGGATCTTATGGAAGATCAAGGCGATAAATACGGCTGCCCCCAACTAAGCGCTAAATATTATATACTACACATACATCAGTAGTGCCATCAAGCTTTGCATTGATGGAAAAGAGTCATGCAAGAGTTTTCAAGGGAAAAACGGTGAGCTAGCGCTCGAGAGCTAACTTCACCTCGTACACAAAATGGCAGTTATTAAAAACAAGGCGTTTGACTACTATGCACGCCAAGCGCCTTCTTCTCAGTGCATCTACAGTTTTCTGCTTAGTGACGACTGAGATTGCTTTCAGAGATTGGACACCAGGAATCGAACATCAATAAGAATTGATAGGAAAATTCGGGGGGTTTTAACGACCTCTAAGGCGAGAAGGCTTCAAGCAAAAACCAAGTCAAATCACACATTCATCAGGAATTCCCTCCTGTGGTGAAAACTGATGATTGAGAACTGCCCAGCATTGCAAATAGCTTGAGGAGCTCAGACGGCTGAACCCCAGACGTAACAAAGATTGCCTGATTATCGATAACCTGGTACTGCCGAACTCGCATGCACGCCCAGTACTTAGTCTAATATGGATCACTGCTTATGGCAGAAGGTACACCGAGCTGTATACCCAGGAAAAGCTCCCTATTCACGATATGTAGTTTTGCTTGTGTGACCACGCATCAGTCAGGCATACAAACTGGTGAGCTACAAAATGTTAGGGATTTGGCGCGTATATGATTTTCCACCAGGATACTCTTTGAGCCCTTAGTGATCCACATAATGTCACTCATCCCACAGGAATTCATCGTCCCACTGACTCCTGGACAGATGAGGGCACCCCGGGGGATCATTCCATTTTTACCTTTGCTTGAGCACAAAATCCTGGTGCAAACGGATGGTCGGGCGCTCTATGCATTGGCAGTGAGGTATTTGCTTAGTCTTGGTGGATTCCACTTAACAGAAGTCCAAAACAGCTAGGAAAGTTAAAATGATACAAGATGAACTGCGGTCTAGCTTTCCAGTGCAGCTTTAAGCACGCGTGTAAACATGGACTGGTTATATGATACAGGCGCCACGTAAAAATAGCGCTCAAACCGACGCTACCATACAGACCGCGATCACTCAGGAAGATATGAACATCAAATTGCCTAGACAAGAACCACCCAGATACCGCCGTTCCTTAGACATAGCTGTGGAGTATCCCTAGCATCGATACTAGGGCGTGCCATGCAACTGTGGCACACAGGGGAGTTGTTTTCAAAGGATGCTTGGCATGTGATTCATGTGAGGTCGGGATCCGCATCGCCAGACCATCTGACTATGGCCAAAGATTGTCTCTTTTATGGTAGAGATGCTAGAAGGAGGCGTAGAACAGACAGCTCCCATGGTGTGCCTAGTACAATATTAGCGCTATACGAGGGTACATCTTCACTCGGTATCGGTGTAAGGCTTACATTCTACAACGGGTGGGTGTTTTGATAGCACATATAATCGCACAGGAAACGTGTGGTGCTAAGCTGGAGTTTGTTATGTGATTTTGCTGGGAAGTGCCGAAGGCGTGGGTCCAGGGCGGCTCCAGCATACTCTTCGATGGCAATTAGGAGGTTCAAGTGGTGCATTGCGAATCTTCCAGACGAGAGTTAAGCAGCGGAAACCCAATAGCGGAGACTAAACGCTAGAAAAGATCGTGAAATAAAACCTATTACAGAAGCAAACATTCCCTGTCCCACACTGTCCGAGAGGGTGCGTGGGAAGGCTTCCAGATGCCCTCATCGGTCTATCATCTGGTAGGACTTGGCTTCGTAAACTATCATGGAGGACGTTATCCTAACTAGTTGCCAAATCGATTGGATTAACATAGTGGCTACGTATGTTCTGGAGGAGATCCTTGGGGTGGCATAGGTGGGTATGAGACGAAGTTAACAGTCTCTATGCATAGTCACGGGACCAGAGCTGGATGGAACGACCCAAAAACATCTATAGCACTGAATACTTCTGGTAGATATATGTCCACTCTTTAATAAACATGCCTGTAGTTCTTAGTGGAATTTTTTGTGTGTTTAATCAATTGCGCTATCTACGTTTTCAATTGATAACCTAATGGCTGTTCTGTAAGGTGGCTACACAATCAAAATAATCCTCAGAGAAGTCACTTCAAAAAGCAGCCAGAATGATAAATGGCAATGTCGAAAAAGTGACTTGGCCCCATGCACTACATGCCATAGTTACCATTATTATTAGTTGCTAGTAAAAACTGTGTGTATCGGGACGAAAAGCGTAACAAAATTAATGCACTATGTTGCGAGATGCTGTGAGGTACATGAACTCTCCGACAGATCTTTCCGTGGTCGTTTCTTGTGCCACAACCATGCATATCTTAGTGAACAAGTGTTGCACTAAGTTGTTTAGATGTACGTGTGCTTTGAATGTACAAAGTTGGGGGATCCGTATGGTTGATTTGTCCATCTGAGTTCAAATACTAGCTTGCCAGACATGATGGACGTTGTCAGCTATCCGACGAGTACACACAATCTGTTCTCCCCGATCACTAAATTGCCTTATTCTCAAAAATGTAAATGCCTTGTAATATACACAGACCGGTTTATAAATGACGTTACCTTTGACATACACGCAATGTCAGGTCAATACGATTTTTAGCTTTTTCTCGTGTGAAAACATATTTAAAGCTGAGATAACATAGACAATTTTTACAAGTCTACTATCAATCTAATTTGAAAATGTCATCAAAATGGCCCACCCAACACATGAATACAGAGAACGACATCTCTCACCAATTGATTGCCCATAGGTATTTAGAAGTGTTACTGCACGTTTCATATCTTCTGAAACAATGATTGATGACTCTAACTCTCTGTAGTGGTTCTAATGCTGAAATTCTCTGATCGAAATAAACAATAGTTTTTTATAATGGCTTTCACGTGAAGTCATCAGATTGTTTCTTACTCGATCTTCTTGCGTCTACCTTACGTTCACTGTGAGCTCTTTCATTACCTAAAAAGGACTAGTTGGGTTGCGTTGTAGTACTTGTTTACAGCGAGCAGTCGATTATCTATGCGCTCTATCAAAGGGCCGGAACTTTTCCGACTGCTCAGAAACGGCATACTGTTTTGGTGCACCGGTTGCCCTTCCCATCTTTGTTTTCGCCTAACTCTCTCTCTAATATGGTCAAAGCACTGCAGTACATGGCATTCCTGTTCTGAATCCAATCTTGTGCGCTTCCTTCCAGGACCACCACGTGCCAGGTGGACGTCAGGGTAACGTTGGTCCCAGCACTCGTTTCGCTGTACCCTGACCAAGCTTATTTTCTAAAGCTGTCGAGTCCGTGACGAAAATGACATTCCTCTGCAGTCTAATTCTCTCTAATGCCTTGTAATCGAGTTTGTCACTGGTTGGTAGCGCTGTCGAATTAATCCCATGAAGTATTTGTACATCAGGTTCTGTTTAAATTCAGAAAATGCTTACCCAGAACTCGACTTCACTGCACTCCGGGCAAAGCCACATAGGTGCTGCAGTAGTCTCCGCCTCAGCAAATAATCGAAAAGTCATGAATGCTAAATTGTACCTGTAGGCAACGCTGGTTTGTACATACGGACGGAGCATCCTCTTCCTCATGTCCATTTCTCTGCTAGTGCCGACGTTTGATGCCAAACTCCAACATCTCAGCCTTGTTAATTCATTCCATTGCAGTCTGTCCACATTATCCAGCAGGCGATCATTAATATGCCCCTCTAGTAATCATTCTCCCCCCCCCCCTAATTTATCCATTCCAGTGTTCCCTCTAACGTATGGGTGCTTCCTCGAGGTCCAGTCCTGTCCCCAGCTCTCTCATTGCCCACGAGACCCCTAGCCATAGAACAGGAACAGTTAGATCCACACCCAGTTCTTGAAGAGACTTGAGGATTCTATTGGATGTATTTATCCATTCCCCCCCCCCCCCTGCCGCAGTGCCTATCCGTCTTCTGAACTTATCCGAAGCATGGCTTTAGAGTCTGGGATACAAATATAACTGCCGCTGGTTGATGGAGTTTCAGAACAGGCCACCTCACATTGCTGCATTAAACTGCCTATCTACCTCCCATTCCTCATGCTGGAGGTTTGGTTGTCATTTAGGTTCCACTCTGTTCATCGAACGACCCCATGCCCTTTTATTTTCGCAGAGAAAGCCCCATCCTTGATTTCTAACTCACGCAACTACTAAAAACCCATCAGTGTAGTACCAATGGCCGTCCATCATCCCCAGCTGAATGATCACGTTCAAACAGCTGATTAATTCTCCAGTGTCTGCTTTTCCATTGCCACCATGCTCTGCCACTCTTCTGCCAAGGCTAATGCATGACCTGCTGGTAGTTTATTCCAGGTTCTCCCCTGACTTACTCCACTTTTTCCCTCTTTGGATATAATTTTTTCAACCCTGGTCACCTGGGGGGGACCAATCGTTTAGCCTTTGCCTGTGTCGCATTCTCACAGTGAAGCTTTCCACTTTCATAGTTGATACTGTCATAGGGAGGGAAGTGATTTAGAGCTTCACTTATACTGTTCTCGTGTAGGGGGGGGTGTTCTTTTTTGTCGGATGGTTAACCGCCGACGATTTATACAGCTTTATACCTTGGGTCCATTACGGTCTATATCTGGATATAGGTCTAATCGATATAGGCAAATTTCCGAGACTGTTAGGTAATCACTTGAGTCACAATGAGGGTTTAACTCCATTACTCGTATAGCCCAAAATTTTAGTGCATTCCTTCGCACTTTTGAATGGCGTTTGCCAGTGTTAGTAATTGTGAACGATGAGCGACACTCTGCTGTAGTTTCTTTTCCTAGCACGATTATATTAGAATGCGATTACTTGGAAATCAACGAGCTGATAGATGGATCAGGTACAAACAAGTAGTCTCTGTCTCCAAAGACGCGCATCAGACCAATTGAGTTTTTTAAAGGCTGGCCATCCCTCGTTCTGCACTTCATGTATACGAAACATTCGATCATGAGTTACTTGGAAACGATAGCCCACGAATCAACCGTTTACTCCCAAGATACTTCAGCCTGTATATGCCTTTCAATGTTTCTAGTCCATTGAAGAGCTGAATACCTGGAAGTTCCTCTAGCTTTTCACTATGGAGTCTTGTCTTTTCAAATAGCACGACACCGCACAGTGCCCTTGTTGGATTTGACCATTGATCTTCTTTCCTCGACACCACTTTAGAAAACCCCGCCTGTAGTTTGTCTCTTGTATGCCTTGGACCCATTAACCATATCTGTGCTGAGCCATTTCTCTAGCTATATGAGTCTGAGTCCATCCTGCGAAAAGTTAATAGTTCGTACCTAGGCCAATCCTGTTGGTTTGAGAAATGTTAGCTATCTATTTGCAGATGTAGATGTTAAACAGCACTGGTGATAGTGGATATACCCTGGGGTAGTCCCGGCATATATGAACTTTGGTTCTAATGTCCAAATGTTCCCAAGCAAATGCATGCTGATTCTAGAAGCAGCAGTTATCCACGTTTGTTAACCAAGGGTTTACACCCACATGCCATTATACAAAACTATTGGGGTTTGCAAATCCACACACTGTTATAAGCATCCTCTAGGTCAATTTTCGCGAAACAGCTAACCGTCCTCTCTTGTTAACCCTTGGAATCCCCTCGTACG
This sequence comes from Oreohelix idahoensis, assembly GCA_024509875.1. NCBI lineage: Eukaryota > Metazoa > Mollusca > Gastropoda > Stylommatophora > Oreohelicidae > Oreohelix > Oreohelix idahoensis. The sequence goes on from JAMPIV010021749.1 coordinate 25,024, forward strand.
CAAACGTGTCCAGCATTGCTCGTGTTGTATTTCAATACGCCTAACCGCTACCTAGGGTAATCAGGGAGGATGTGTGCATTTTTCAATGGTTTTGCTCATTACTTTGTCTTGCAACTATCTGTTTCAAGTAATTTACCATAGACATTCTGGTAGTGGTGATAATTAATACTCGTATAGCTGCTGATCTAGGTGTTGGAACTTTGCCAAATTTTAGGAAGTGGCCCGAAGGTCATACGGTGGCTAGCCAACGTCTCCAGCAGCCATCAGCATTATGTATGCTGGTGTTGAAAATCAGCCTCAACCAATAGTTTTATAATTGACTATTATTCCGTCCGAGTCTGTCTTAATAATGTGATGGTTATTAGTACACCGATCAGGACCCTGAAGCAGTGTTTCTGCTAAGGATCTACAACTGTATACACCCCGTTCTCATTCAGAAATGAGACTCGAAGTATATCCGGCCCCTTCATGGCAATTTTCCAGAACAATCTGTCCCATTAGTTTTCAGGCGGGCATTTCTTGTCACCTTTATCACGTATTGCTCTACATATCGAGACTGATAATAATGCTCTTTCTCCCTTCTCTTCGTCCGTCATTCAGGCATTAGGCCTTTAGAGATAGCATTCTCTACAATATATATGAGAGTATTGGTTATAGTGCTTGCACTTTTTCTTATTTTTTTATTTCTTCGAATATGTAGAGGACCTAGAGAAATTTCATCTGTCTCTACGAGGTTTTTATTATTTCCGTGCCACATGGTGTCTCACAACAGTTCTCCAAGTTCAAACATCTGTATCCTTGGCCTCCCTTGCCAAGCTCTTGAATCTATAACCGACCTCTTTGCTTTTTTTCTTCTTCATCTCTTCAACCTCTCCCTCATTTATCATCCACTCTGTTTCAGCATTAAAACCCATTTCCTTTTTGTTGCTCTTTCCTTTTCTGTCCATCCAAGCATTCTTTCCATCCACATATGTCTTATTCCACCAGGAGAGGCTGAGGGTGAAAGACAAAAGTTTGTTTCTCATCTCTGGGCGGAAGGTATTATCGATGGAAGAGTAACCACAAGATTTGTTTTAATGATATGAGCTATACGTAAGTATTACGACTTATTAGACAGAGGTCACGCATGGAATATTAATGTAATATTTTAAAATACATTCGTGGGGGATATTTTTGAATTTAAAACACCCAACCCAGTGCTAGAGAAGATTTGATTGGTTTGATTTGAGATGTCTCGGAATAAAAACAAATGAATTCCATTGGAAAATTCGCGGCGGAAGTATACATTATGTGATTGAACTGAGAAGTGGGAAATATAATCTAGCGACCTCAGAGACACAGAACAGACAGCTTCGCAAACTTCAAACGACCAACTCCCAAAAAGCCAGAAAGAGAAGTATCGGACCTAATATTCCATACTTATAAGTGACAGATCGAAAGTATTTTTGGGAAACTTAAAACTTTAAAATGTAAGCCCGCCTTTATAAATTACCGAGACCTGGATACTCAAGGGACCAGGACTTTTAAAATAACAAAACTGGAAACCTAGGAATTAGGAATTGGATCACAAGTCATAGCGAAAATTAAACACAAGTTTTACCCAGGCCAAGTGAATTTTCGCAGAACACCCGCTGTCAGAGGAATTAACTCTAATTTCCCAGACCAAGTCATTGAGGAATTAAACACAAGTTTTTCCCAGGCCACGTGATTTCCCAGAACCCCCGCCGTCAGAGGAATTAACTCTAATTTCCCAGACCAAAGTGATTTCGAAGCTTCTAATACAGTGCTGTGTCCATCCAAAGCTGTGCAAGGAGATTGTATAACCCAAAACTTTGTGAACATTTATTTTACAAATGTGAAATTTGACATGTTTCTTGCTTAGTGGTTATAATTGAGGCTGGCAACCTCAACATATGAAAAGAGTATATTCATGAACCACCAGAGCAAGTGCTGGTGATTGTTTCTTGCTAGTCGTGCGGGAAAACCCGACAGCAGAGGTGACCCCCAGACTCCGGCTGGAGCAGTGATGAGTGATGACTACATCATATGTGCCTCAAGTGTAGCATATCATTTTGTGAGATTTATGTAACTTGTTAATGTTAATTCAGGCCCACACCATTATTCACGCTGTCCAGGCACATTTTCCAGTTAATACACAGAAGAATATTGGTGAATTTTAATCATATTCATTGAGCTACGTTATGTGCTCAAGAATTTTAATTAGAGTGAGCCTGTCAGAGTGTTTCAAACAAATGTACTTAGCAGAGGCATTTGTTTCCTATTTTGTCCAATAGTTTGTGGAACGAAGCTATAAGACCGTTCGAGGACGAAGCGGCAAGACTGATATTTCTACGCCCTTAGTTGTGAGAGCAGAGAATCAACAATGACCACATACATAAGACGAGTTAGGCGAAGAAATGCCCGCATCCCCAGAAAAGTGACGATACGACGGCGGCAGGACTCACATAGACAAGCTAAGTGCTTATTAACGGGCGTATGCAACGGACATTGATAAAACATTTTTATTTAATCTCCATGAGGAGAAAATTTTTGACATGGTCCCGCAACCAGATGATACGTCAAGGCCTAAAATCCCACCCCCTGCAGACCCAAGTAGAACAGTCCCAACTAAGATGGTTTTGGCCATGTCTGCAGAATGGGAGAAGATCGGCTACCACGACAAGCATGGGAAACAAAGAGCCAGGGATCCAGACCTCCAGGACGACCCAGAGTCCGCTGGGAGGACAACATTAGACAATCTTTGAAGGACCGAGGACTAGAATGGAACCAGGCCAGGAAGAAGACAGCTGATAGAATAGTCTGGCGCTCTCTTCCAAACCTCTACACCTCACGGTAGAAGGGGAACGACTAAGTAAGTAAGAGGAGAAAATTTGATTCCAATATAAAATTTCAACAAATTTTCCATATTTATTTTAACTCTTAAAGACTAATTCCTTATTAAAATTGTTACATGTTTTAAGACTAAAACATCATAGTCGCTTCAGTTTTATATGTATGAAAGCCAATGTATGAGCCAGAATATGTGTGTGTGTGTGTGTGTGCGTGCGTGCGTGCGTGCGTGCGTGCGTGCGCGTGCGCGTATGTATGTATGTATGTATGTATGTATGTATGTATGTATGTATGTATGTATGTATGTGTGTGTGTGTGTGTGTGTGTGTGTGTGTATGTATGTATGTATGTATGTATGTATGTATGTATGTATGTATGTATGTATGTATGTATGTATGTATGTATGTATGTATGTATGTATGTATGTATGTATGTATGTATGTATGTATGTATGTATGTATGTATGTATGTATGTATGTATAGCATTACCAACCTGTTTCAGTAACAGGTGGCACCACAGTAACAGTTTAAAAATGGCTGCCATGTATGTATGTATGTATGTATGTATACCTCTTAAACAGAGCTACACCATTATCAGAGGAATTCGCTGAATTAACTCAGCTGGGGGCTTGAACGGGCTAAAAACCATTGCATAAATCCTTCACAAAAGGCGACGGACAGATATAAGTTAACAATTGTTCAGCCCTATGCAACATTGTTCTTGACTTCTGAATTACGAGGGAAGGTCAAAAAGTAATGCCTCCTATTTTTTATGTATGTAAATACTGCATCGGCGTGCAATTTGTAAATTTAGCAGGATTCCTCAAACACTCTTCTGCACTGTATAGCATTACCAACCTGTTTCAGTAACAGGTGGCACCACAGTAACAGTTTAAAAATGGCTGCCAAAGACGTTCGGTTAAAACAACGCTATGTCATAGAATTCCTCAATGCTGAAGGCGAGACCCCGATTCGCATCCACGAACGTTTGAAGAATGTTTATGGAGATTCAACAGTGGATGTTAGCACTGTCCAACGTTGAGTACATCGTTGTGACGAAGCTGAAGTAGGTCAATCCTCAATGGCTGACGCAAAGCGGACTGGCCGTCCGTCTACCGCAGTGACTCCACACAACATTCATGGAGTTGATGGCATCATTCGTGGTGACCTTTGGGTAACACTGGATGAACTTTCTTCCATGTTGTCCATTAGTAAAGGCAGTGTCCAGAACATCATTAAAGACCTGGGTTATTCAAAAGTTTGTGTACGGTGGGTACCCAGAATGTTGACAGACAGACATAAAGAAACAAGGAAAACCATAGCCATCAACATCCTGCACCGTTACGAAACTGAAGAAGAGTTTTTATCGAATATTGTGACAGGTTGTGACGAGTAGGGTGTATGTAGGTGGATGTGGAAAATTAGACAGACAACACTTATACACCGCTCGTATAGCTCACTGTCTAGGAATAAAGTACTAACTCCAACAGCTCTGTCAATCTCCAACAATGTATTAGATTCACAAATAAGTCACAATGGACGTAGGGCCATTACAAATATTAGATACGTCACAAATCCCGAGTATCCGCACACACTCTGCTTCTCGGAATAACTACAGCCACAAATAGGCTACTCCATGAATAACTACTGCAACGTCTACAACACAACTCCGACCCTCTACTCGCGCCCTACTATAGACATCCACCTTTCTCTTCTCTATGCTCTACGCTGTCTCCTTCTACTGTCTGCTCTCTCTCTCTACTGACTCAACACATGTCTCCAACCAACACACTCCTCCCGCTGACTGCCCCTTTCATGCGTATTCACTAAAACCCGTGAAACCCTTTCATGCTCCACTGATCTTCATTCACTCATCACAAAAGCTAACACCTTGTCTCAAGCAATGCTCACAACCCTGCTTGTAGCTAAATCAGTACAATGCACGCATTCCCCGCTCACAACAACTCACATAACTAATAAACTCCCGCTGGAGCATGGGAACATTCACACATGCAAAATACCCTTAAGGTAGTAGACTACCTTGTAGGGTAAAAAACTCAAATTTTCCTTTCAGAATCAAACAACCATGGGTATAGTGTTAGTATGGACTTAACATTTTTGTCCACATAATGACCTCATTAATTATGCAAATTAGCTATCCAATATGGCCGCCGTAGTGAATAAATTATACACCTTTTTTAAAACATCATAACTATGTTATTTTTATAACGATCTGACTGAAACTTGGCAAATTGAATAAGTATATATAGCTTGAGGTTTTGACCTAAAATAACAGATATTGACCGAAAGGTTGATTTGTAATGAATTTTCAAAATTTATATTTCTTGAATGTTTGATATTTGTGCCTCATTATATATGCATGATGGTCATAAAACTAAAATTTTGAATTCAATTGTATCCATTTTAGGTCATAATCTGTAAGATTATATGATAACCAACTGTGTTAATTTTCATGTCAATTGAATGTACAGATCCAGAGATATCTTGTTTCAAAGATCACCAATTATGCTAAAAAGACAATTCCGAGAAATCAAAGAAAAACAGAAAAAGAACTCACAAAATGAAGTTTAATGAGCTCCTGTTGAATAAAGGTCTCCTTCTACTGCAGCTGCAGTGTCTATGAATCCCATTTTCAGTGCTCTCAGGGTCTTTCCATTGCAATGTCCTTACTTGCTGAATAGATCCTGTGCAGCGTTCTCCTGTATGCTTTCTTTGCCATGCGTTGACTTGTGTTCATGTATATCGAAAAATTCTGCAATGCACTATGGCCTTTCCCAATAGAACGCACAAATGCCACCATTCGCACATTTACTTCTTTGTTTGTGAGTAGCTGAAGATGAAACATCAGAAGTATTGAAATTGGCAGTCCATTCGCCACTGTTTGTGCGCTTGATACTGATTTCATGACAAAAGCCATTCCGAGTCTCTTCGACGATCTCACAGGTCAGTGAGTACTGATAACATTTGTCACATCTAAAGTTAGCGCATAAAAAAAACCCAAAACAGTAGTTTTTACATCCATAAGGATAAACCCATTTCCTTTGTTGTCATTTTTAGCTTGTCCTTCACTTTCTTGGACCTTTATGACCTTTATTTTCTTTGCTGAGGAGCACAGAGGTTTTATAGCGTCACTATCGACAATAGGTGTCTCATTTTCAGGCAACGGTTTGTTGGTGTACACGCCTCCCAGTCTTTGTCTTATTTCTCATTGTGAAGAAAAGAAGCTCTGCTAACTACTATTATGCAGAATCAGTATAAAACTAGCAATAAATAGAGTTGATGTTGGTGAAAATGCACTATGCATGTAACAAATGTTGAAATTTACGATCAAAGCTTTCTAGACACACACTTTTGAAAAAATTCACAAGAAATCATTGAGTGATTCCCCGTGGAAAAGTTATAAATATCTTTTTCCTGTTGCCTATGTATAATTATAATTTCGCAGTTTTACAATTACGCACCTTCTTGTTGGGTCATTATTCACATGGTAACCAACTATAAACATTGGTTGCTATGCAAATCACTCAAGGGGGCGTGTGTAGAAAAACACTGATTCCTATCAAACCAGAGTATCTCTAAGCTTCTATGAATTATTTTTAGTTCAAGAACATGTTGACGATGATTTAAAGCATGAAAATGAAAATTGTTGGATTTTTATTTTTTTTAAGCTTTTCTGGGTATACTTCTACCTTAAAACACTCCGTGACACAGGTAATGAGACTTGGGTTCATTTTTTTGAACCAGAATCCAAGAGGCAGTCAATGGAATGGCATCACACAACATCGCCGACAAGAAAGAAGTTCAAAAGTTCACCATCACCTCTACACCTCACGGTAGAAGGGGAACGACTAAGTAAGTAAGTAAGTAAGTTCACCATCTGTAGGGAAAGTTATGGCCTCCGTGTTTTGGGATGAGAAGGGTGTGATTCTTCTCGACTTCTTGGAACAGGGAAACACGGTGAATGCAGACCGTTACATTGAAACTTTGAAGAAGCTTAGAGGTCGTCTTCGGCGACTTTACCCATTAAAAGATCAGAGAACTGCACTACTGTTGCACGATAATGCTACGCTACACACCGTTAAAACGCACGATTGATGAATGGATGCGATTGCAGAATTTGGCTGGACATTATTACCACATCCCCCTTACAGTCCCGATCTTGTACCTTCTGACTTCCATCTGTTTGGACCACTGAAAGAAGATCTTCGCGGACATCACTTTGAGGACATCGAGACAGTACGCCAGTAGTTTAGGAAAAAGGACACACACATTTTTACCGTCCGGGGATACATGCCCTTGTGAGAAGATGGACAAAAACTGTAACAAATAACGGAGACTACAGTGAGAAATAAATTTTTGAAGTTCAGACATGGGGCTACATTTCAGTGTGAATTTTATCTCTTTTCTTGCCTATTGAATGAAATTAAAAAATTACGAGGCATTACTTTTTGACCGTCCCTCGTATCTTGTGAAATCTCCCTTAAGGTAGAAGTGTCATTAACCTTCTATCTACATCTCTGCCAAGAGTAATCTTGTGCGAAGGTAAACACATTTGACTACCCAGTTTAGATACTCTTGAGTTTTGGCCATTGTTGGACCACTACTGCAAAGCAGGGGAGGCAATCCGTGACACTCTCTTCCGTAAGATGATCGACATGGGCATATACATTGTAGACTCGCCACACCTGACCGCCTATATTCACAGCAATCCCCTGCAATTCCGCATCCTCACTTGTTTGGGAACTTGTATCCAGCCACGTATGAGGGAGCTCACGTTTTACATATATAGCTTGCACTCGTATACCAGGCCCACATGGATTGGAGTAACATCTGTAGCCTGGGCAGTTGATAACACTATTGGCTTTTAAATTTGTCTCCTGGATCATGAGTATATCGACATTGTGGATTATTGTTTGTATAATGGCTGCACGTTGATTAGCACTTTGACAATTCCAGTATCCTATGCGCACATATTTCATCGAGATACGATCTGTTTTCTTTCTGAGCCTTCTCTTTCCTGCCCTTCTTTCTCTCCTCTTCTCTCTGTGACGGTATTGTCTCCCCTGCTTTACAGTAGTGGTTCAACAGTGGCCAAAACTCAAGGGTATCTAATATGGGCCTTCAAAGGTGTCTACCTTCGCACAAGATTACTTTTGGCAGAGATGTAGATATAAGGGTAATGACACTTCTATCACAAGGGTGTTTCACAAGATATTCAGATAAGCAAAAACAATGCTGCTTTGGCTGAGCACGTTTATTCTAGAATCTGCCGCCCACTTTTGTGAAGAATTAAGCAATGATTAGTTTTAGCTCGTTAAGCCCCTCTGATTTACTCAGTGGAATTCTTATTATTCTGGTATAGCTCTGTTTAGAGTGTGTGTGTAGTAAATTGACTGAGACAAACATGCAGTACATTTAAAAGGATTAAATCGAAGTTAAATTTGTAAAATTACAAATAACAAAATTTAATAATCACTTTTATTCAGTTCTTGACTTTTTTTTACGGTTTTTTGTGTGGTTTTTAGGTGACATTTCTTAAAAGCATGTCAAATATTTTTAAATATATTAAAACAATCGGTATTATACATCAATGTGTTTGGAACTGAATTGGCTTTAGTACAGTAGTAGTTATTTTTGGATGTTTTTCAGCTTGGTTGAGTAACAACTAGTTAATTACCTAATTAGATACTGAAAAAATAACCAAAATTTACATACACTTAAATATTCAAAGAAGGAAAAAAACTAGCTAATGCAAAATGTACAAGACAGTGACTTTTATTTAAAAGTATGCCCAATTTTTTATATGATTTGAAAAAAATTAGATGAACCTGATGATAAATTAATTAATAAAAAAATAATTAAATTGTTAAGTAAAATGGGGCAGTAACAGGGAATTTGTACATGATTATGGTGACATTACAAAATAATATCTAAAATCTTTAAAAATGCATGAAACCAAAGCATATTATGCATCAGTATGTTCGAACATGAATAAACTGTGTCTGTGGTATTTACAGCAATAATTTATTACAATATAATTAACAAAAGGTCAGAATAGTTGCAGAATTGGTCATAAAAAAGTACATAAACTGAGATATTCAAGAGTTAAACAACAAAAAAACTAGCTCATTAAAATAATATAACAAATGTATTTTTAGTTAAAGGCTATCCAAGAATGTACATATTTTGAAAAAAATTAAAAGATTCTGATAATAAATAAATTAATTAGACAATAATTAAAACTGGTACGTTGAACTGGGCCCTGGTGGAAACTTTTAATTAAAAATAATAAACTAAGATTCTTGAAGAAAAAAAAACTAACATTCATAACCATATCAGATTAGTTGATTAAAGAAATAGGACATATCAAGATTGTTTTAGAACTTACAATATTTAACTAGGCAGTTTCTAGATTTCAGGGATCAAAGAAAGGTGTTGCATGCACTACATTTTGATTGCATTTTTTTTTTTCAATACCTAGAGTTGCCCAACAATGTTTACAATTTTGCCTGCTATCAGTACATTCTGGTATAACTGAGTGTGTGGTGCTGATTTTAGTTTTGATGGCATTATGTGAAGAAGGAATATTCTGATGCTGTTTAATTGCACCCAGTTCTTTAACTAGTTCCTTCGTAAAATCTGTTTGAAGGTAACGATTAGGTGTTTCTAGTTCTTCATCATCAGGATGATCCTTTCTCCACTCTTTAATAACGATTAGGTGTTTCTAGTTCTTCATCATCAGGATGATCCTATCTCCACTCTTTAATAATAATATACTGTTAACCTTAGCCTTGTAAAGACAATGATAAAATAAGATTTTCAAAAATGTGTGTGTTTTCCTAAGAACATGATATTTGTTAATTAATTGGTCAATTTGATCTACCCCACCCATAGAAGTGTTATATTGTTTCACTACATTGGACTTCTTAACTTTTAACTCTCAAAATTCCCCATCAACTTTTGTTCTTCTAGTAACTTCAGAGTATCCACTAGCTGACATAAAATTAGACATGAGAGAAACTGTTTTATTATCCCTCCACTGTATTGTTAACATCTACCTCGCCCTGATGCAACACATGTCACCGTGCACTGATTTTATTTTTAAATGATTTTATTTCTTTTAAAGACTCTGGAAAACCTTTTCTCTTTTTCGTATAATAGTTCCCCATGTACAACATCTTTCTTTAAAACATATTTTAAGAGTTGTACACTGGTGTAAAAATTTTCAAAAAATAACTTTGATTAAAATGAGACTTTATTAGTCTCATAACTATATCATAAGCCAAACCACATGGAGAAGGTTGGGTATCCTTACCAAGGTAACTTTAAAATCATATGTATATACTGTTTCAGCCTCAGCAGGGATCCATAATTTCATTCCTCATTTAGTTGGCTTATCTCTAATATACTGCCCAAATAATTTAGACCTGCCTTTATTACTAACCATCCGTTAATTAGTGCAAAGATGTTGTCGAGACTGATAAAGTTTCAGGAATTTCCTATAAACGAAATCAAACAGAAATTATACTCTCCTCCTTTAGATGAAACCTAGGCTCTTGATAGAGTAGATTCTTCAGAACTGACACAGGGATTCCACCATCCAAATCATTATAGCCCTTTCTGTAATGAAAGAATTTGACATATTGTTAGTTACAGTTTGAGAAACTAAAGGTATTTTTTTTTAAATCACTCATTCTATATATATTTTAATTTAATCTTAAAGATAATTTTTTTTAAATAATTGATAAAGGTGGATTTGAGCTGAAATGATAACTTGCCACCCCTATCGACACCTGGTATTAAAGTGCAAGATGTAGGTGTCTTCTCTGATTTAGAATGTTGCTGTGTGTGTGTTGCAGTAGAACAGTTCACAGGGTACACCACAGGCAACATGACGTGTAGAGTCATAGAAATGGTAACTTCGCTTTAGTTTTATACCATTTATTGCACGCCACAAAACAGTCATGATATTTATGTCATCATCAGCATAGTATAACGAATGCAGCATTCAAAATCATATTAACTGATAGTCATGTAGGATTCAATACTCAATAGTTGTATTGTAAACAGATATCATAAAGTTCTGGTTCGTGAAGCTGTATCAATAATATATATAACTTCTGCAACAGTGTCAGCTGCAGATCTTCAATGTTCATAGACAATAATAAATGCTCCCTTTCTGATGCTAGCAGATCAGATGTATACAATAAGTCCGTTTACTGTCTGCACGTGAATAGCATACTGGGCATACAGGTCATACCGACCTTTATAACGTTTCTAAGTCTAACCATCTGACTTGGACGTGATCTCTGATATAACGAATCCTGGAACACAGACAATAGTCTTGTTGGTCTAGAGCGACCCATATATATATAACTAGTTCAGGTATAAAGATACCGGTGACTTAATCCTAGTCAAAGTACCTCTCCATTTTGAATCACACAGGCGAGCAGAGAGCGACAAAATGACGAACTTCTAGATGATAGCATAAAGTTCGATACAAGAGGAATTACCTTATTTCGGAAAATCAACCACGAACATATGCCTCCAGGCAGGCTTGAATAATACTGGGAAATAGTCTAGTTAGCTAACTAACTCACAAAGACAACGTATTTCCCTCAGAAAATCACAAGACGCAGGTTGCGTCCGCTCGCTACTCAGACCATTTCTAAACTGCCCAGCTGGGCGGAACACACAGAATGAACTCCCAGTTTTTGACATGCGCAGAACTCATCTACGTGAGTATCAATTCACACAAAGCGATTTTACGAACATTCGAGATAAAAGTCTTACACAGTCGCGCCTTTTATGGTCATGAACAGAAGCGTTAAGACAGGTTTCAGACATCTGCAACAGTTGACTGATACTACCAAATAAGGAGATATGGTCACGCTTCGTTCAAGAAATTATAGACCGAACGTGTCTCTATACAAGAGAAGGCAAACTCCTAAAAAATTGTAGTCTCAATAACTCGGGTCATGTCCCTTTGACTGTAAAAAAACATAATACACATTTCAGTCAAAAAAATGATCATACATACGAAAAATGATCATACAAAGACTTTGGAAAAAGTAATTATTTGTGCGTAACATTACCGCACCCTCCCGGGAAAAAAAATGAAACTTTTTTTTTTAAATCCTGGAGCCGGAAAAATCTAGGCTCCTAACGCACGTATGATGCGCGGATATATACCTAACAAAATAGCTCAACACTTGGAGCGAAACTGAGATCATATCCCAGGTCCTTAGAGAAAAAAATTTATCTAAGTATTCGCGTATATATTCCAGGAAGGTGCCACCAACACAAGCCACCATGATGGCAACATCATAATAAAAGTCAAATTACTCTCATACCAATATATGAAATTAAATATATTATGATATCATACAATGTGTTTGTGCAAACAGCGGTGTAATATATTAATATATACCGCACTATTTTATTACATTATATAATGCATCAGTAATTAATAAGTAATACAATGTTGTTCTTTGTTGACATAAAACATTCAATAGAAGATGTGGACATCATCCGCTCCCAATCTAGGACAGGACTTGATATCCTCAAAGTTCCACAATGGACATAATCAATGATGTGCTGCGAAAATATCAATAACACAAATCTTAAAGACAACTGGTAAATCTCTTAATACAATTATGCAAATATATTATGTAAATGTGGCCGAGTGATCTTTTGGCCCGTATCACTAACTAAGCCTTCTTAGATAATTACATGGTAAAATGTTATAAATTTCCCTCAAAAAAAAAAAGTGAGAAAAAAATTCTACTAACATGTCATTATAATATTGGACTGTATATCAGGAAATATATATATATATGACAGAAGAATCATGTGGAATCGTGTGGGCATCTGGACAGAATGTCTGCCATCACATTATCCGAACCACGGATAGCTCGAACCGAGAAATGAAATGGTTGAAGAGCTATGGCATAACGAGTGGACCTCGAGCTCTTCAAGTTTTTGCTCTGAATAGCAGTAAGCGCTTTCTGGTCGGTTTCCACAATGAAATGTGCGCCTAGAAGAAATCTTTGTAACTTCAGAATAGACCATTACCATAGCCAATAACTCACGGTCTAAAACCGAGTAATTCTTTTCTGCAGCATTTAATTTCCTAGAGATATACATCACCGGATGCAGAGTATCAGAATACTCCTGCATTAGTGCCGCCCCAATCCCAGTTGACGAGGCGTCACTTCGAAGAACAAAAGTCTTCTCAATAGTAGGTAACCTAAGAATAGGTGGAGATGAAAATAGGGCTTTAACCTGGTCCAATGAGGATTGACATTCTTTAGACCAGCGGATCAGATTAGGCGACCCTTTCTTCAATAAAGTAGAAAGCGGTGCCATAATGGAGGACAGATTCGGAATGAATCGTCCGTAGAATTGGATCAAACCTAATAGACTCCTTACTTGTTTCTTCGTTTTAGGGACCGAAATGTTAAGTATTTTTGAAACATTGTGGTCCTCTGTCTTTAAAAGACCACGACCAACACGATGACCTAGGAAAGAAATCTCACTAAATCCTATAAAGGCTTTAGAGGGTTTTGCAGTCAAGTTATACTCGCGAAGAGTAGACAGTAATTCGTATAAACCCAAATAGTGATCTTCCCAGGAATCACTGAATAGACAGATATCATCTAGGTATGCTATGACATCTGTACGATATGCGAGAATTCGCCGCATCATGCGTACGAATGTAGCAGGGGCGTTCATAAGACCAAAAGGCATGAAATTCCATTGGAATAAACCCCTAGGTGTAGAAAAAGCTGTAAAAGGTTTGGCACGTTCAGTTAGCGGGACTTGCCAATAACCTTTAGACAAATCTAGTTTGGTAAAGAATCTAGAATTAGAAAGTTTATTGAGTAGCTCTTCTAATGAAGGCATAGGTTCAGCATCGAACTTCGTAACTTGGTTCAATTTGCGATAATCTACGCAAATGCGAATGTTATTATCCTTCTTTCGAACAATAACCATAGACGAAGAGTATGCTGAAGTGGATGGTTCAATGATTTCCAAACGTATCATTTCATCCAATTCTTTTTCGACTTGAGACTGGAAATGGATAGGTATTGGATAGGGTCTGACTCTGATAGGATTATGATCAGTTAGCACAATGTCATGTTCAATGACATGTGTGTGTCCCGGGATGTCTGTAAGAACATCCTGAAATGTTTGCAACATCGAAGAAACTTGTCGATGTTCCTCAGCGGAAAGATTTGGAGAAACGGTCACGTTTTTCCAAGATTCCGTAGAATAAAGTGGGACCATAGAAAGAGGAAGATTGACATCAGAAAAAGTAGTTTCCTCATCCTGTATAACTGACAGAGATGAGTACTGACCATGAGGTACTTGAGAATTGTCCGTTGCCTGGAAAATAGGCTGCAAATAGTCAGGTCTTTCATAAAATTCCGTGAGCATATTTATGTGGAAAGTTTTATGCTTTCCATCAATATCGACAACATAGTCGACATCAGAAATTTTGGAGACTATTGCATATGGACCTTTCCATGCAATTAGAAGTCTGTTCTCCCTTGAAGGAAGTAGAACGAGAGCTTTGTCACCTGGACAAAGTTGTCGTAGACATCTATTCTTATTTGCAAACTGCCTTGCCTTTTCTTTAGCAAATTCGGAAGACGAAGTTGCTAGTTTGCATGCCTCGATGATCTTTTGCCTAAGAGCAATGACGTACTCATAAGAAGATTGAGTCTCATCGCTAATATTATCGGCAGTGATTAGATCGTGAAGTAAAGACATAGGGCCGCGCGGTTGCGCGCCAAAGACAAGTTCAAAAGGGGAAAACCCTGTATGTTCATTGGGGACCTCTCTATACGCAAAGAGAGCCGCGGGTAAGACCCTGTCCCAATCCTGAGGATGATCCTCAGTTATTTTACCAAGTAAAGTTTTCAGAGTCCTATTTAAACGTTCGACCAACCCATTAGACATTGGGTGATAGATACTGCTGAGAGACCTTTTAATGTGTAGCATAGACATTACCTGTGACATAGTGTCTGATATAAGTTGAGTGCCATGGTCTGACAATATTTCTCCGGGAAAACCCAAGCGAGAAAATATCAGCCAAAGAGCGTCTGCGATATCAGCAGTTGAGATGCTCTTGAGAGGTATTGCCTCTGGCCAACGTGTGCACATATCGACACATGTAAGAATAAATTGATGTCCTCTAGCCGACTTAATTCTAAAAGGACCGATAATATCTATTGCCATTTTTTGAAAAGGGCGAATAGGGATGTCAGCAGCCTGGATAGGCGCAGCATGTCGTGGTCCTTTAGATTTGACCTCCTGACATACTTTGCAAGAGCGACAGTAAATTCGTATGTCCTTGCTCACAAATGGCCAAAAGAAAGCCGCAAGAACTCTCGACTTTGTACGGGAAAAACCCATATGTCCAGCACATTGCGAGTCATGAGCATGTTGCAATATTTGCAATCTCATGCTCTTAGGCACAAGAATTTGTGAATGAGTGGACGTAGTCGAGTCTTGTACTATACGTACAAGTACGCCGTTCTTCATAGAAATCCAAGACTTTCTATTAGTATTTTGATTAGGATCACCTTTTTTTGCTAGAATGAAGAATTTTTGTAAAGAAGGATCTTCTTCTTGCAATTTGATAAATGAGTCACGTGTAATAGTCAAGTGACTATCTTGGTCATTTACTTCATCATTATTAGTTAATGAAGTTTGAGGTGGATCCAGAGCATGTGCTCTTGTGACCACCGCATTGGTAGCTTCAATGTTTTGCTCTTCCCAAACAGCGATCTGCTGTGGGGTACATTCCCTAACTCCGTGAATACGACCAATAATAAGGTCCGCAATAGGGTTTGGAAGTAGACACGCGTGGACCTCTCCCGTGAAGAAAGGAGTAGCAATATGTATTATGGCAGTAGGATATTTTTCAAACGTGCCACCAAATGTGACACATTTGATGACCTTTCCTGTAGCACAGGATGGATCTACAAGAGATTGCCTAACGCCGACAGTAGTACATCCAGAATCAAACAACACCGAGACTGGATTACTATTTACAAGCCCCTTATGTAATATAAGAGAACCTCTCCCATCATGAGCAACATTAGCAGGAAGAGCGGGCAAAGGATGACCACAGCTTAGAGTACTAACGGTCTTCGGATCAAATAAAGTACTGCATTGGATACATTTATTTGCCCTACCAAAATCAAAAGATGAGCATCCGATAGCATTATGGTCTTTATCATTATTAACCTGCTTATCTGCTCCCTGAGATTCTTGTTGAACAGAGTTTGTCTGTTGATATTTTTTTCTCTTATGTTGCGATCTACCGCGACCATTATTGCCTCTGCAATTATCATTAAAGTCCCTACTGTAATTTTTATCCTGGTTTGAGTTCCAGTTTCCATAACTGTCATTACCATCTCTATGCTGTTGAGAACCTCTATTATCTTGGTATTGAGGTCTCTGCGAAAAAATATTTCCCTCTATGCCGATTACCTTTGTGGAAATTTCTAAAGTTAACCGGAGTAGAATAACGTGTAGTATTAGGTTGTCTCCAGTTCTGGGAAGAAGAATCACCCTGGAATTGATTACTATGATTCTGGGCATAATTACGGTTACTCTTTTTATTGAAATTTTGCTGGCTACCCTGAAATTTACGCATAAAATTTGGGCCATAAGGTGCTGCCGAAGCAACTGGCAGACCTTCTTTCACCTTAGAGTTGCTAATGGTTATGTGCGGATGCGCAGTAACATACTGGCTACAGTATTCTTCCATTTCTTTTATGTTTTTAGGCTTACGCTCATGAAGAAAAGAAAGAAAAGCTTCATTAACAGAAGACATGACCTTGTCTCTAAGTAGTAAGTCCATGAGGGCTTCAAATGTACTTTCTGTCTTAGACAACTCAATCCATCGTAAAAAAGTAAGACGTATGCTTGAGATGAATTCAGAGAATTCAACTCCAGTTTCTGGTAACATGTTTTTAAATTTAAGACGATATCCGTCCTCGTTAAGTTGGTACTTCTTTAACAATGCCGCCCTGACAACCTCATAGTTGTTTTTGTCAGGCACATCTACCATACTCAACAAAGTCAAAGCATCACCTCTAAGTATCTTGGACAGATGATAAACATATAATGTTTTATCTATATTATGCACATTACATGCACTTTCAAATCTATCTAGATAAAATGTTATATCATCGATTGAGGGATTAAATGCTGGTAGATTAAGCTTGAAATCCTTAGCATTAGTCTTATCTGACACCTTATTTGCATCATTAGCATTACCAGCGTTCAATAACTTTAACTTCTCTAACTCTAAAGCTATGAGTTTTTCTTCATGCTCCATTTTTGCTTTTCTCTCATCAGCTTCTCTTTGTAACCTTCTTTCTTCAGCCTCAGCCTGTAACTTTCTTTCTTCAGCCTGAGCTTGTTTTTCTAATCTTTTATTTTCAGCCTCTATTTCAAGTCTCTTATTTTCAGCCTCTATTTCAAGTCTCTTTTTAGTCTCTTATTTTCAGCCTCTTTTTTCAAGTCTCTTATTTTCAGCCTCTTTTTCAAGTCTCTTATTTTCAGCCTCTTTTTCAAGTCTCTTATTTTCAGCCTCAGCCTGAAGTCTCTTCTCCTGAGATTCTGCTTCTCTTTTTTGTTTTTCCATTTCCATTTGTAATCTTTTTTCATCCACCTGCATCTGCAGTTTTAAATTTTCAGCATCTATTCTCTTTTGTTCAGTTAGTTCTTTCATTTTCTTTTCCTCCGACTTCAATGCCTTGGCATATTGAACAGTCGCAAATTCTTCTAATTTATCACCTGTCTTCCCAAGGGCTTTACCCTGCTCAATAAAGTACTCAAATGTAGACATGATGTCTAAAATGTGAGTACAGAACCTGAAATAATTAATTATCTTATTTCAATCTTAATAGCAACAAGACTTAATAAAGTGCTTGTATAATCACTATGTTTACTCCAATCTCTGTGGGAAACAAGACTTGACACCAACTTGTATTATCAAATGTATAATAATATCACAAGTCACCTCTTAATTATCAGTGCACTACCCAAATCAGTGCATAACCATCAGTTATTTATCATAACTGCACTACAATAGTGCATAAGCAAAAAACCACCAGTTAGTTATGATAAGTGCACTATAGACCAATAGTGCATGAGCATATATGTAACAATAGTGAAAGCTAACTATGCAAGAACTATGCAAACAATAACAAGACAATGTAAACAATAACAAAGGTCACCAACAATGTAAACAATAACAAAGATCAAAGTCAATGTAAACAACAACAAAGATCAGAGTCAATGTAAACAACAACAAAGATCAAAGTCAATGTAAACAATAACAAAGATCAGAGTCAATGTAAACAATAACAAAAATCAAACAATACGAAAACATTCGCATAAGTCAAATAAATAAACAGCGAAACTAAAAAGAAATGTGATGACAAAATGCGAAGATATGACAAACAAATGACGCTACAGTGTATACACAAAAATTTACGTAAAGAACTGAATAATAGAAAAGAGGAGACCTACAAATACAAACAATGAAATCGAAACTAAAAAACAGAAAGAAAGAGAGGAAAAAAAAAATATACAAAAAACGAAAATAAAGCACAACTCGTCACAACTAAACAGATATAGCAACGATTGTCGCTAGCAAATTTCACAGTAGGAAATTCGCACAGTCCCTAACGAAAACGCTAACAGTAGAACCTCTGTGACGTGGTATCTTCTACTGAAAGACACCGCCCAACCGAGAAAACCCGCAGAAATATAAACATATAAATATACAAATACAAATAACATATAACATGTAACAAACAGCAAAAAGTGTGAAAGAATTTAGAAGGCTCAGCTAGAACATAAGGGCACAGTTCACAAACAAAACAGGCCACTTAACTTCTATGTATCCACAACGTCAGCACAGTTCAGAACAGGATGTGATCAGCATTCTTAGGACAATGATCCAACGTTGATCCATATCTGCTCTCGTAAACTGCCATGACGAAGGAAATGAGCTTCTAACAGGAAACAGCTTCTGAACTTGACCTTCTGAATTCTACAAATTGACTTGAGCACTTGACCTTCTGAATGTTATAAAATTGCTCAAACCGGCACTTGACCTTCTGAACCCGCAACAGTACGTCTGAGACCGGAACAGTTGTTACGGCACTTGTCCTTCTTCTTAACAGATCAGGAAATCCATTCGCTCGGTACTTGTCCTTCTAGTTGTAGACAAACTTCAATACTGCCGAGCAGCGCCGGGTAGTTTCAAAATATCAACAACTGTCAGTAATGCCGCGTCTTTCAAAAAAATTTCATCAAAGGTGATGAATAGAAACTGCAACGTTGTCTTGTAGTCTGCTGATGATGTCTGGGTTTGTTGACCCCCTTGATAGCTGGTATCAGAGTAAACCAACATATGGCCACCAAAAATGATAAAGGTGGATTTGAGCTGAAATGATAACTTGCCACCCCTATCGACACCTGGTATTAAAGTGCAAGATGTAGGTGTCTTCTCTGATTTAGAATGTTGCTGTGTGTGTTGCAGTAGAACAGTTCACAGGGTACACCACAGGCAACATGACGTGTAGAGTCATAGAAATGGTAACTTCGCTTTAGTTTTATACCATTTATTGCACGCCACAAAACAGTCATGATATTTATGTCATCATCAGCATAGTATAACGAATGCAGCATTCAAAATCATATTAACTGATAGTCATGTAGGATTCAATACTCAATAGTTGTATTGTAAACAGATATCATAAAGTTCTGGTTCGTGAAGCTGTATCAATAATATATATAACTTCTGCAACAGTGTCAGCTGCAGATCTTCAATGTTCATAGACAATAATAAATGCTCCCTTTCTGATGCTAGCAGATCAGATGTATACAATAAGTCCGTTTACTGTCTGCACGTGAATAGCATACTGGGCATACAGGTCATACCGACCTTTATAACGTTTCTAAGTCTAACCATCTGACTTGGACGTGATCTCTGATATAACGAATCCTGGAACACAGACAATAGTCTTGTTGGTCTAGAGCGACCCATATATATAACTAGTTCAGGTATAAAGATACCGGTGACTTAATCCTAGTCAAAGTACCTCTCCATTTTGAATCACACAGGCGAGCAGAGAGCGACAAAATGACGAACTTCTAGATGATAGCATAAAGTTCGATACAAGAGGAATTACCTTATTTCGGAAAATCAACCACGAACATATGCCTCCAGGCAGGCTTGAATAATACTGGGAAATAGTCTAGTTAGCTAACTAACTCACAAAGACAACGTATTTCCCTCAGAAAATCACAAGACGCAGGTTGCGTCCGCTCGCTACTCAGACCATTTCTAAACTGCCCAGCTGGGCGGAACACACAGAACGAACTCCCAGTTTTTGACATGCGCAGAACTCATCTACGTGAGTATCAATTCACACAAAGCGATTTTAAGAACATTCGAGATAAAAGTCTTACACAGTCGCGCCTTTTATGGTCATGAACAGAAGCGTTAAGACATGTTTCAGACATCTACAACAGTTGACTGATACTACCAAATAAGGAGATATGGTCACGCTTCGTTCAAGAAATTATAGACCGAACGTGTCTCTATACAAGAGAAGGCAAACTCCTAAAAAATTGTAGTCTCAATAACTCGGGTCATGTCATAAAAAACATAATACACATTTCAGTCAAAAAAATGATCATACATACGAAAAATGATCATACAAAGACTTTGGAAAAAGTAATTATTTGTGCGTAACAATAATCAATTACAAACTTAAAATATTATTAAACATTATCTCTCCCCAAAAATATATATAACTTTCACCACTTTCTGGTCTGTTTTATTTTTTTTTCCACTGTGTATCTGTTCGTTTTTGCAATATACATGTCCTTAGCATGTGATGTTAAGGATACTTTTGAACAGAATAAAACAGAAATCAGAAGAAATCTTGTCCGAGGAACAGGCTGGCTTTAGACCAAAAAGAAGTACCTCAGAACAAATCTTCAATATTAGATTACTGATCGAAAAACATCTCCAGCATCAACACGATTTATACCATAACTTCATCGATTTCACAAAAGCCTTCGATCGAGTCTGGCATGAAGGCTTATGGCAAATAATGAGAAAATTTAATTTTGATACCAACATCATAGATATCATTGAAGCACTATACAAGGACGCAAGCAGTGCTGTTTTTGCAAGCAACGACATTGGAGAATTTTTCAAAACAACTGTAGGAGTTCGCCAGGGATGTATCCTGTCACCAGTGCTCTTTAATATATATCTAGAACATATTATGCAGGAGGCTCTCTACGATTATAAAACAACCATATCGATTGGAGGCCGACCTCTTTGCAATCTACGTTTTGCTGATGATATCGATCTGATAGCTGGAACAGAATCAGAACTTCAAGACCTTACCTCTAGACTGGAGAAAGTAACAAGAACGTATGGGATGGAAATTAATATAGAAAAAAAAGCAAGATGTTGGTGAATAGCCATAAGAAACATGTTCCGACCAACATTACGTTAAATGGGCAAACGTTAGAAGAAGTTAACACCTTTAAATATCTCGGGTCCACTATATGTAGTGATGGAAGTTCAAGTAAAGAAATCAAGACAAGACTTGAGATGGCCTCAGCTGCCATGACAAGGCTGAATGTGATCTGGAAAAGTAACATCAGTTTTCCTGTGAAGATCAAATTATACAAATCACTTGTATTATCTATTCTCTTGTATGGGTGTGAGGGCTGGACACTCACTACAGATACGGAGCGAAGGATTCAGGCTTTCGAGCATAAATGTTATAGAAGAATTTTGCGCATTTGCTATAAAGAGCACAAAACAAATGTCTATGTTAGAGAGAAGATAAACACCTATGCAGGCCACCAAGAACCACTTTTGTCCATAGTGAAACGTCGAAAGCTTGCCTGGTTTGGGCATGTAACTCGTCATGACTCCCTTTCGAAAGCGATCCTCCAGGGAACAGTCGAAGGTAAACGGAGAAGAGGAAGGCAAAGAAAATCCTGGGCTGATAACATCAAAGAATGGGCAGGACACGGTTTTTCCACACTTGTACGCATTGCTGAGGATAGAGAGCAGTGGAGGACCCTGTCTGCTGATGCTTCCACCATGGCACCCCTATGACCCATGACGGGTTACGGGTTGAGATGATGATCATGTCCTTAGCAACCGTTGCTATGGACGGGTAACCTTTAAAAAATTAAGTAAAGACAATATTTTTTACACTAAATGTTCAAATAATTACCGATTTTAATAGAAAATAGGTTATAGTAACTATTTAAATGGTAATTTGTAAAATAAATTAGATCACTAGGCTATAACATGCCATTAAAATGCCTAGTGAAAGGTTTAGACAATCGTTCTCGTAAATTACCTTGCTGTGTCTGCTTTATAAATTGGGTCAGCAGGGGCATTATGGTCAATATCCATGTCTGAATCCAATGTTTCAGTGTCCCAGACATCATCATTTGCAGAATCAGTGATGAATTCGTCACTGAAATCATTGCTGAAGTTCGTTATTTTCATATTTTCCCGTTTCAGTAAAATCCGACTTTATCGAAAAATTCAAAATGGCGGCGAGTGTTTACGGTAGTCAGTTATTACTTCGACGTTGATTATTTCTTGATAAAACTGGTTTTAAAAGAAAACTTTTACGTTTTAAATAGTTTATGTGGTACTTTATTATAAAATAACGATATTTGTTTGAAAAAAAATGTTTAAGGTACTTTGTGCGACTCCGAAAGTTACCTCACAAATATGTTGGGTTTTCTAAGGATAGAAATAAATAGAGTTAAGTTTTAACAGTTTGAAAATAATTGAATAGTTTAAAAGAAAGGATTCATCATTGAAGGATGATATAATTTTTCTTAAAAGTTCACGTGGCAGCTTATATATTGAACTTAGCTGCCAATGACGGTTCTGCTCCTTCTGATCGTTTGGTTCTTTTTACACTGCTCACGCACGTTGCTGGTCAAGGTTGTCGGGTGTAGCTCGTTTCCCAGAAATGTCAAGGAGAGTCTACGAAAGTTGGTCCATCGTCTTAAAGCGTAGGCTACTTGTCCCTTCTTGTTCCAGAGATAGTACTTTCTGCTGGTACCACCAATAAGCCAATCCTGGCTCACATACTTTTTTGCTCAAATGAATAAAAGGCACTGGCAGATGCCTCATTTCACATGTCCTTGAGGTCGTTGATTTTAACTTTAATTCCCTCTCTGACTCCGTGTGTTTCCTTCAGTTTCCTCAGACAGCGGCTTTCCTTATTAAAATGATAGAGATTTCCTGGGCTGTTTAGTAAGTCCGTCAAGATTCTCCAATAAAAGGTCCGGCCTGATAAAATGGAATTTCTGAATTCTAATTTCTGGCAAGTCTGGTTGTAGTCTTCTTGGCAAGCGATTTCTCACAGTAAATTTGACTGACTGAAGCGTCAGGTTATATTCACTGTCCCCCCCCCCCCCCCCCCCCCCGTTCCCCCCCCCCCCCCCCCCCCGCTCTGTTTGTTATGGAACTAAAAAAAGCTCCAATCGTTTCAAACAAAATGTGGGGTGGGGGCGATTTCAAAATATTCTTGACATGGAAAAATTTTGAACATAAGGCAGAGGTTAAGTCTTCCGTATATGGTATGAAAATATCCAATGCCCTGGCAGGCGAACTCACTAACACATATGTAAACTCATACGACAAATGTGTTCCAGATGTAACAATTTTATTACTTTATCAGAAAGTAATCTATTCGCAGACGGGTAATCTCGTAATCTTGACCGCGCTCTGGCCTTATCAGCGATTTAAGCAAACACGCTGGCGATTGTAGGGCTAATCTGTAGCGGCCAAGCTTTGGTACAGAAGAATTACCAACTTGCCTGACGTTCAATACTACCTCAAACGCTCCTTGCAAATGGGATGGGTTTATCATTAACAAGGAGTGTGAAATGTTTGAGCAAACAAACTCTCTGCTACATAGCAAACAGAAAGAAAAGGGTGCGACCATTGAAAATCCCGCACATAAAATCAGTACAAAAATGTAACTGATACTGCCGTAGTGAAAGAGAGATCTGAAAGAGATCGCTCCAAAATCCATCTTGTGACACTTTCCCCTACCTCTCCTTCTGCATTTGTATTTCCTCATTTCATTTGCTGCAGGTATCGACGACAGAGCACGATCTCCGTAGCTCCCGCGATGATTCTGGATAGTTAAAATTCTCATGGTGTATTTGCAATAAATGGTGGAAATATTCGGTCACCCTGGTAGAGCCACCATACCAGGGAAGAGGCAAGGGATGTCCTTACGGAGTCCATCTGCCTGGTGCCGTCCCGCTCGCCCTCCAGACAGCCAATGTTCGCGACTGCTTACCCAGCAGCCATTCAGTCTCTCGGCACATTGGTCCACCTTAGACTTGGGGTCATTCACTGATGACTCAGTTATCATTTGACCCATGATTTGGGAGTGGATTGATGGGTGTCAGAGCATATACCACTCATCGGTGAGTTCTGCACACCACATCTTTAGGGATCCACTGACTCCAAGATCCTCTGCCAGTTTAGTTCAGACCCCGAGAGGGGCCGTTATCCGTGGCGCACAACGAGGATGTATGGCAGAAGTCTTGCATGAAATTCCGTTGAAACCAGCACGGGTAGACTTATGAAACTGCACCCTTTTCGCTTTGTGGCTAGCTGGCGCCCCTAGTGATAACCGTGAGGTTACCCTCACCTCTGTCACCGCGGGCTTAACTTCCTCTCATGCCTGTGAGTTGAACCCACTGCGCCACATAAATAAAAGTAATTAACTCATTGTGAAAAAAAATTGTCAGCCCCTTAACTCTAAAATGTGATAAAGAAAATTAGTATTTTGTTAATGAAATGTAAATTTTAAAAACAAAATTTTGAAACACAACTATATACGAGGGGCGTTCAGAAAGTAATGCACCACATCGTTTTTCTCAGCTAATAATGAAGATAGAAGCATGACATTTTGCACACTTCAAATATGGCGTGTGCCAATTGTGTGCACTAAATTGCACCGCAACCGGCCAAATAATACGGCTGCCCTAAACCGTTGAAATGGAGCGTGTTAGCAACTTGCGTTTTAAACAGCGAATTGTGATAGAATTTCTCGTTGCAGAGAAGGAAACTGTTGTGAATATTCACAAGCGTCTATGTGATGTGTACGGAAGTTTTGCAGTCGTCAGGAGTACTGTCAGTCGCTGGGTTCAGAGAATCAAAGAATCAGAAAGTGGAGATACGAAGCTGCTTGATCGGCCGCGCTGTGGACGTCCTGCCACAGCCACCAACGCAGAAATGTTGAACGAACGAACGAACGAACGAACGAACTTTATTTTCAAAGGGTTGAGAATTGGGCACGCAGGCCCGTCTGACATTCTGCCCTTCCTTTCTCTCGTCTTTTATACTGATTTCATTTATTCTCACATACATTTTACCCATCAATTCAAGGAATTCAACGTTATAAAGGTAAAATACTAGCATACTCACATTCACAGTATCTAATTATAAACATGAAATAAAGTATGTTGAAAAATACAAACTAAGTATCACCACGAAACAAAATATGTTGAAAAACACTATCATCATTAAACCTACATTCGATATTATATCATTTGTTCGGAAAAATAATCACATTAGGGGGGCAGATAATCAGAACTCATAAAGTAATCGAAAAGTTTACGATTGTATGAATAGGGACTGAGGTTGTTATCTTTCAGATAATGTGGAAGATAGTTCCAGAGATGAGCAGCAGAGTAAGCTAAGCTTTTCTTGAATAAGTCAAGCCTAGGCTTGGTGTTGCTGTCATTTTCGACGGAGTCATCTGTCAAGTTATTTGCTTATGTTTGTATCATAAGTATAATTGTGTCTTTACCTGCGATGTCAGGTTGATTAGGGGTTGTCTTCCCTTGTTTATTCATTCATTGTGTTTGACCATTAGGGTCAGAGGTTGACAGTTCGGCGTAGGCCTAGGGGAAGGTTTTTTAAGCGGGAGTGAGATATACTTCCGGGAAGCCGGGAGGTCCTGTTTTTTCTGAAGGGACCAAGAGTCCATTGTTTTTCGGGGAGAATCTTCGAAGTAACTGCTATGGCAGTTTTCCCCAGTGAATCTCTGTGCGTCGGGATGACGACAGAATTCCTTGTGATGTTCTGAGGATTCATTTGCCAGGTAATACCGACCTTTATGCATTATTACGCTTTTCGGTGGCAGAACATGTAAAGGATTACCTAGGGTGAACAGCAGCTCACTGATCCGCCATTTCAGAACTTATATATTTGTGCTCGAGGTAGCCATCCAAGACTGTTAGTCTTATATTGTCCAGAAATCCAGTGACGAAGATATATTGTGGGAGCCGCAGATTGGCGGAACTTCTATCTACAATAAGTATTACTGCAGGGTTGATGATAACCTATTTAACAGAAGTACACGGCCGACGTCAGAACGAGGCCTGTGCTTCCGGCTATTATACTACAGCCTGATATGTGCAATTGGCAGGGAGTGCCAAGTTGCACCTATGTGTCATAGTAACTAAGGCATCTGACGCGTTTAGTCAGAGACGCCAAGGGCGACGCTACGAACTGTCATTATTGAAGAACTTTGCTATTGACCATGCACGTCTATTCTGATGTTACCTTTTTGAATGCCAAATGTATACCTATCGATGTCAGGTCAGCATGACCTTGTTACACTGACTGTTCCTGTTGATATTATGTGTGTTCCCGTCAATAAATGTCTTGAAACATGCCTGCAGTGTCAAAGCATCCTTGATTACTGCATGTGAGAGTATGGGTTGCAGGATCTACATCTATACGAGCCTAAACACATTCGCGCCTTCATTCGCACCCACACTCAATTCATCATACGCTCGCACTACACATCTAACAACATGTATACTGTCTTGGGCCAGTGATCACCTCAACAAGAAAAAAAAAGACAGTTACATTTCTGGTGGACCAGTTACGTGGGCTCTTATGATACATTTCTTGTCGCCAATGTGGCCTAGAAACTTACATTTCTGATGGACCAGATCTGTGGGTTTAAAAAGAACAGAGCGAGCATTTGACATTATTGTTGACATTTATGGATCCAGAAATTTACATTCCTGGTTGGCTGTTACATGTATGATGTCTCCAGTTTTGTCGAGAAAGTTACAAGAAGGACAAGTACACATTACACTTCTGATCTGTGGGTCTAAGCTACACACGGGACAGCCGTAACACACAGCGCTAATTCTACACTTGCAAGTTTTGGCTACAACAGGACAGATATAGGTCATCAACGGTTGACCCAAATAAACAGTACGAGCATTTATATTATAATGCTACATAAAGCATAACAAGACATGTACTGAAGTTAACTACTAGGCATTTGCTACGTGGACCATAACTGCATAGAAGGCGGGTTCCTATTGTAAACAGTACTGCTGGTTGTTACACGTTTCATTCAACAACAGACTTTTCTAGGTCAGAGCATTCAAGCTACATTGTTGGAGGTCAAGTGTCTGTAAACAGTACGTGGAAATTGTAAACATTCAATGTGCAAGCCCTAATTTGAGAAGGTCATAGTAACTTTGGTTCGTGAATACCACTTTATGTTACAGTGGATTTGACGTTCAGTGCGCGTTTGACATTTCGTTTCTGTGTTCGCAAGGAGCAAGGAATTTATTTTAGTTTCAGCTGTGACTGAACTTGTTCTGCAACACATTGAAATTGATTGCTATATTATGTTACTTCTACTGTTTTTGTGTATTTTTCTGCGGGTTTTTCGGTTGGTGGGTCTTACGGTAAATATGCCACTTGATCGAGGCTTACTGTAAGCGTTCTGTAGGTGCAAATTTTCTTAATTTGGAAATTTGCTAGTGACAATTGGTCGCTATTGATGTTAGCTGTGATGTAATTGTACTTAACGTTGTTTTTGTAATATTTTGTCTGTTTTTCAGTTTTGATTGTCGATTTGTTTTGTTTGTATTCTGTAGGTCTCTCCTTTCTTGTGTATTTCTCTACACATTTTTGGTTAAAACAGTGTTGCCATTTGTATTGTTTTGTATCTTTGTCTTTGTATTTTTTTTTTTTTTGGTTGTACTACATTACTGTCATGCACAGTCTACATACACATACTTGGTCATGTTTTGATATTATTGATAAGGTAGACTCTTCATATAGAGTTTCTTTAATAAAATATTATTATATAAGATATTTATACAAGTTCTTTGATAAAAGACTTGTTATCTACAAAGATTGAGACAAGGTGAAATACATATTCAAGTTCTTTATAAAAAAGACTTGTGCCCATAGTGAGTGGGATATAAGGGAATTTTTTTTTTTCCACAGGTACTCAAGTGATTTTTTGGGTACATTATAAACAAGAGGAACATACAAAGTCTTTGTCTAAGACTAAGACAGTAAATAAAGTGAAGTGAGTATACAAGTCTAGCATTTCAGACTTGTCTCCCATTAAAGTGGGATAATTTAATATATTTGCTTCTGCAAGTTACTGATCTCAGTAGACAAGATGTCTACATTGGACTACTTTATTACACAAGGGAGAGCCCTTGATAAGACTGGTCAACAGTTAGAACAGTGGGCTGTTGCTCAGTATGACAAAGCATTAGCTGCTGAAGAGAGAAGGGCTGCTGCAGAGGAAAAAAAAACTATGGCTGAAGAGAAGAGATTAGAAAGAGAAGCAGCTGCTGAACAAAAAAGGCTAGACAGAGAAGCTGATATTGCTGCTGAACAAAAGAAATTGCAGATGCAGGTGGAGGAAAGGAGATTTGAAGCTGAACAAAAGAGATTAGACAAAGAAAACTGAACAAAGAGATTAGACAAAGAAGCTCAGAGGAGAGGAAAGCTCAAGCTGCTGCAGAGGAGAGGAAAGCTCAAGCTGCTGCAGAGGAGAGGAAAGCTCAAGCTGCTGCAGAGGAGAGGAAAGCTCAAGCTGCTGCAGAGGAGAGGAAAGCTCAAGCTGAGGCTGAAATTAGAAAAATGGAACATGAGGAAAGAAAACAGAAGATGGAACTTGATGAAAAACTCGCAACTTTGGAGTTAGAGAAATTGAAATTGGCGAGTACGGGTGCTCAGCAAACAACTTCGAGTACGACAAGGGAGTTTGTTAGTAGGATTAAATTGCCTCATTTCAATCCTTTAAAGGATGACGTAGCAGATTATCTAGATAGATTCCAATTTTTGTGCGATACGCATAACATAAAAAAGGAAAAATATGTTGAACAACTGATGCCATTTTTTACAGGTGACACAGTGACTACTCTTATGACAATAGACGAACATGAGAGGACTAATTATGATGTTGTCAGGGCAGCATTACTAAAAAAAATATCAACTAAAACAAGAAGACTATCGTCTTCGTTTTAGGACAATGTTGCCAGAAAATGGAGTAGATTTCTCTGATTTTGTTACAAAGATACGTCGTACATTTACACGATGGGTTGAGTTGTCTCAGATTGAGAAAACATATGAAGGTCTAATGGACTTATTATTGCGAGATAAGGTTTTGTCATCTGTTAATGATTCTTTTCTTGCATTCCTTCATGAGCGTAAGCCTAAAAACTTAAAAGAAATGGAGGAATACTGTTGTCAGTATGCCACAGCACATCCCCATGCTACAGTTAGCAATTCTAAAGTGAAAGAAGGGTTGCCAGCTGCTTCGGCAACACCATATGGCCCTAATTTCAAAAAAAAATTTCAGGGTGCTCAACAAAATTGGAATAGGGGAAGTAATCAAAATTACACTCAGAAGCGGAGTAATCCAACACATGATGGTTCTTCGTCTATGCAGTGGAGACAAGATGGTAGTTCTCGTAATTTTAGTGGTAATAATTTGAGACACTTTCGCAAAGGCTATCCAAATAATAACTATTCAAATTTTCGAGGTAATCATTCTCGACGTCAAGATTATGACGATGGTGAATTTAGAAACCGGGATTCAAACCGGAATGATGATTACAATAGGCAATATGATAACAATTACAGGGGAAATGATACTCGAAATAATTACAGGGGAAATGATACTCGAAATAATTACAGGGGAAATGATAATCGAGGCAGACCTAGGTTTAACAAGAAAAGACCTTACCAACAGGCAAACTCTGCACAACAAGAGTTTGATGGAGCCTGTAATACAGCAAATGATAGTGGTAACTCTAGGGCTATCACTGGTTGTGCTTTCGATTTTGGGAGAGCAACTGAATGCCCCCAATGCTTAACATTGTTTGACTCATCAACTGTATCTACGCTAAGTTGTGGTCACCCTCTTCCTGCTCTACCTGCTACAGTTGCGCATGATGGGAGAGGATCTCTCATCTTAGATAAAGGTCTAATAAATGATAGGCTAGTCTCAGTACTTTTCGATTCGGGATGTACTACCGTCGGGGTTAAGGAGTCTCTGATAGATCCTTGCTGTGCCACTGGAAAAAAACAATCAAATGTGTTACATTTGGTGGTACTATGGAAAGCTATCCTACTGCTATTATTAGGATTGACACTCCTTTCTTCACAGGAGATGTCCATGCATGTCTTCTTCCTAATCCTATTGCGGATCTTATAATCGGTCGTATTCATGGGGTTAAGGAATGCACCCCGCAACAAATTTCTAGTTGGGAAGAAGAACATTCAAACGGTCAATGCAGTGATGACAAGAGCTCAAGCTCTTAATCCCCCAACTTCATCTGATAATAGTAATGAAGTTGATAGCCAAGACGAGCACTTGATGATTTCCCATGACTCGTTTGTTAAACGTCAAGAAGAGGATCCTTCTTTGAAGAAATACTTCCTTCTTGCAAAGAAAGGGGATCCCAATCAAAATACGAATCACAAATCGTATATTACTATGAAGAATGGTATATTGGTACGAATGGTACAACACTCGGACAAGTCTATGCATTCGCAAATTCTTGTGCCTAAGTGTATGAGAGCCTTAATTCTTCGGCATGCACACGATTCTCAGTGTGCTGGACACATGGGTTTTTCCAGAACTAAAACTAGAGTCCTTGCGTCCTTCTTTTGGCCATTCGTGAATAAAGACATCCGAATTTATTGCCGATCTTGCAAAATTTGTCAAGAGGTCAAGTCTAGGGGTCCGAGACATGCTGCTCCTATTCAGGCTGCAGATATTCCGATTCGGCCGTTTCAGAAAATGGCTATAGACATCATTGGTCCGTTCAAAATTAAGTCAGCCAGAGGACACCAATTTATCCTCACTTGCGTGGACATGTGCACGCGTTGGCCAGAGACTATTCCTCTGAAGAGCATATCAACTGTCGATGTCGCTGATGCTCTTTGGCTCGTATTTTCTCGTCTGGGATTCCCCGGAGAAATACTGTCGGATCACGGCACTCAGTTAATTTCGGACGTTATGTCTCAGGTAATGGCTACGCTAGACATTAAAAGGTCTCTCAGTAGTATTTATCATCCAATGTCCAATGGATTGGTAGAACGTCTTAACAGGACACTAAAGAACTTACTTGGCAAGATAACGGAGGATCATCCTGAAGATTGGGACAGGGTTTTACCTGCAGTCCTCTTTGCCTATAGAGAGGTTCCCAACGAGCATACAGGGTTTTCTCCTTTCGAACTTGTCTTTGGCGCGCAATCGCGCGGGCCAATGTCCTTGTTACACGATTTGATAACTTCCGATAATATTGACGATGATACACAATCGTCATATGAATATGTTATAGCTCTTAGAGAAAAGATTATCGAATCGTGCAGGTTAGCAACTTCATCTTCCGAATTTGCGAAAGAAAAAGCTAGGCGATTTGCTAATAAGAAAAGACGCCTACGTCAACTTTGTCCTGGAGACAAAGCATATGTCTTACTGCCCTCAAGAGAGAATAGACTTCTCATTTCTTGGAAGGGTCCATACACTATAGTCTCGAAAATTTATGATGTCGACTATATTGTCGATGTGGATGGAAGGCATAAAACCTTCCATATAAATATGTTAACAGAGTTTATTGAACGTCCAGACTATTTACAGCCTATTTTCCAGGCGACGGACGACTCTCCAGTCCAACATGGTCACATCTCATCCCTGTCTGTTATACAGGATGAGGAAACTATTTTTTCTGACGTGAACTTACCTCTTCCTACGATTCCACTTACTTCAACGGAATCGTGGAGAGACGTTACAGTCTCTTCCAACTTGTCTTTTGAGGAACAGCGTCAAGTATCCTCTACGTTACAATCATATCAGGATGTCCTTACCGACATTCCTGGACACACAGATGTCATACAACATGACATCATACTTACTGATCGTAATCCGATCAGAGTAAGACCATACCCAATACCTATTCATTTTCAAGCACAAGTCGAGAAAGAATTGGATGAAATGATTCAACTACAAATAATTGAACCATCCACTTCAGCTTATTCTTCGTCGATAGTTATTGTTCGAAAGAAAGACAATAACATACGTCTTTGCGTTGACTATCGCAAATTAAATCAAGTTACGAAGTTCGATTCTGAGCCTATGCCGTTATTAGATGATCTACTTATTAGACTTTCTAAGCTAAATTCTTTACTAAACTAGACTTGTCGAAAGGTTATTGGCAAGTCCCACTGACGGAACACGCCAAACCTCTCACTGCTTTTTCGACACCTAGGGGTCTGTTTCAATGGAATTTTATGCCTTTCGGGCTTATGAACGCCCCAGCGACTTTCGTGCGCATGATGCGACGAATTCTATCAGATCGTGCAGATGTCATTGCATATTTAGACGACATCTGTCTTTTCAGCGATACTTGGGAAGAACACTATTTGGGTCTAAAGGAATTGCTATCTACTCTACGTGAGCATAGATTGACTGCTAAACCCTCTAAAGCTTTTGTTGGGTTTAGTGAAATTTCCTTCCTAGGTCATCGAGTTGGTCATGGTCTGTTGAAGACAGAGGACCAAAACATTTCAAAGATATTAAATATCTCGGTTCCGAAGACAAAAAAGCAAGTGCGTAGTCTCTTGGGATTGATACAATTCTATGGAAGGTTCATTGAGAATCTGTCCTCCATTATGGCACCACTTTCAACGTTATTGAAAAAAGGTTCTCCTAATATGGTGCGTTGGTCCCAAGAATGCCAATCTTCATTGGATCAGGTTAAGAATTTGTTCTCATCTCATCCTATCTTAAGACTACCAACGATTGATAAGACTTTTGTCCTTCGTAGTGATGCCTCTTCCACTGGCATTGGAGCGGCACTAATGCAGGAATATTCAGGAACTCTGCATCCTGTAATGTATATTTCTAGGAAGCTGAATGCGGCAGAAAGGAATTACTCGGTTTTGGACCGTGAATTGTTGGCTATGGTTTGGTCCATTCTTAAGCTACAAAGGTTCCTTCTGGGCGCGCATGTCTTTATGGAAACCGACCAAAAAGCTCTTACGGCTATGCAAAGTAAGGATTTGAAGAGCTCGAGATCTACTCGTTATGCTATTGCTCTTCAGCCTTTCCATTTCACGGTGCGAGCTATCCGTGGTTCGGATAATGTGATGGCGGACATATTGTCTAGATGCCCACATGATTCCAGTTAAATCTTGTGTCCTAGTTTTTCCTGATATATTTTCAGACTTAGGTCTGTCCTTAATATCATAATATGTTGTAATACAAATGTATTTGGATGATGTTTAGATAATTTAACAAATTTCATTTTGTCCATCCATCAGTGATATGTTGCTAAAATAGCATTGACATTTGTATATTGCTATGGTTATATTATTTAGTAATGTTTGATATATGATTGGTATTGCCAGCAACTTAGGTTTCTTGAATGGTATCCCTTAGTTTGTTTGGCTTAAAGGAAATATTTTCTCCTATGTTGGGAGATGATTTGTACCCTCTTCTATTGTACCTGATATTAGGTTCATTGTTTGCATGAGCACAGAAGTGATACTGGTGCTATCTTGCTCATGAACATATTAAAAAAAAAAAAAAAAAATTGCATTTTTTTTTTTACAGGGGGGTGGTAGTAATGTTGCTGTCATTTTCGACGGAGTCATCTGTCAAGTTATTTGCTTATGTTTGTATCATAAGTATAATTGTGTCTTTACCTGCGATGTCAGGTTGATTAGGGGTTGTCTTCCCTTGTTTATTCATTCATTGTGTTTGACCTTTAGGGTCAGAGGTTGACAGTTCGGCGTAGGCCTAGGGGAAGGTTTTTTAAGCGGGAGTGAGATATACTTCCGGGAAGCCGGGAGGTCCTGTTTTTCTGAAGGGACCAAGAGTCCATTGTTTTTCGGGGAGAATCTTCGAAGTAACTGCTATGGCAGTTTTCCCCAGTGAATCTCTGTGCGTCGGGATGACGACAGAATTCCTTGTGATGTTCTGAGGATTCATTTGCCAGGTAATACCGACCTTTATGCATTATTACGCTTTTCGGTGGCAGAACATGTAAAGGATTACCTAGGGTGAACAGCAGCTCACTGATCCGCCATTTCAGAACTTATATATTTGTGCTCGAGGTAGCCATCCAAGACTGTTAGTCTTATATTGTCCAGAAATCCAGTGACGAAGATATATTGTGGGAGCCGCAGATTGGCGGAACTTCTATCTACAATAAGTATTACTGCAGGGTTGATGATAACCTATTTAACAGAAGTACACGGCCGACGTCAGAACGAGGCCTGTGCTTCCGGCTATTATACTACAGCCTGATATGTGCAATTGGCAGGGAGTGCCAAGTTGCACCTATGTGTCATAGTAACTAAGGCATCTGACGCGTTTAGTCAGAGACGCCAAGGGCGACGCTACGAACTGTCATTATTGAAGAACTTTGCTATTGACCATGCACGTCTATTCTGATGTTTACCTTTTTGAATGCCAAATGTATACCTATCGATGTCAGGTCAGCATGACCTTGTTACACTGACTGTTCCTGTTGATATTATGTGTGTTCCCGTCAATAAATGTCTTGAAACATGCCTGCAGTGTCAAAGCATCCTTGATTACTGCATGTGAGAGTATGGGTTGCAGGATCTACATCTATACGAGCCTAAACACATTCGCGCCTTCATTCGCACCCACACTCAATTCATCATACGCTCGCACTACACATCTAACAACATGTATACTGTCTTGGGCCAGTGATCACCTCAACAAGAAAAAAAAGACAGTTACACTTGGGCACTTGTATTTTGTTAAGGCGTTGATTGCGTCTTTCACTGTATTTGAACATTGGCCACAGATATGTTGGAGCATTCTGTGACAGGATTTTGTGAACAAATTTAGCTTTGTTGAACAGAAAGCGCTTTCTTAGAGGCAGTATTTTGAGATCTTTATATAGATCTACACACTGTGCTTGGCAGCTGTCAGAAACTAGACGCACTGCACGCTTTTGTAGTGAATGGAGTCTTTTTGTGTTGGACATAGAACAACCATCCCAGATTGTTATGAAATGTGCTGAGGGCACTATTCTTACTGATAGGCGAATCATTACTCAACAGTTGGCCTTACAGCTGTCAGTCAGCATTGGTAGTGCAAATGTAGTTATAAAAACTCTCGGATTTTCTAAGGTTTGCGCAAGATGGGTTCCTCGAAGTCTCACAAATGACCACCGATTGCAAAGGAAAGCAATTTCTTCTGAATTATTGGAGCATTTCAATGCTGATGGAGAGAACTTTTTGGCTAAGATCGTTACAGGTGACGAAACCTGGGCACATCATTTTGAACCTGAGACAAAAAGACAGTCAATGGAGTGGCATCATCCGCAATCACCAAGAAGAAAGAAATTCAAGACAATTCCTTCAGCTGGTAAGGTCATGATCACTGTCTTTTGTGACATTGAAGGTGTGATTCTTGTGGACGTTATGCCAAGAGGAGAGACAATCAATTCGCAAGCTTACATTAAGACATTGAAAAAACTCAATCAGCGTTTTCGCAGAGTTCGGCCGCACAAGAATCCAGCAGACCTACTTCTCCTTCACGACAATGCGCGCCCTCACACAAGTCTGG
Organism: Oreohelix idahoensis; assembly: GCA_024509875.1. Classification (NCBI taxonomy): domain Eukaryota; kingdom Metazoa; phylum Mollusca; class Gastropoda; order Stylommatophora; family Oreohelicidae; genus Oreohelix; species Oreohelix idahoensis. The sequence continues at coordinate 60,906 of JAMPIV010021749.1, forward strand.
CAACACGGGAAGCAATCACCAAATTGGGTTGGACTGTACTACCCCATCCACCCTATAGTCCCGATTTGGCACCCTCTGATTTTCATCTATTTGGTCCACTTAAAGATGCACTCCGTGGGACAAGGTTTGAAGATGATGAAGGAGTGATTCATGCAGCGAAGAAATGGCTACATGATCAAGACAAAATCTGGTACGGGCTAGGAATACATGCACTTGTTTCGCGCTGGCATAAAGCCGTAAGTTGATGGGGATTATGTTGAATAATACCGATGTTTACATGACATATCCATGTATATTGTGGTATAAATTTCATGCTTTTTGAATAAACAGCTCCTTAGAAAAACGATGTGGTGCATTACTTTCTGAACGCCCCTCGTATATATATATATATATATATATATATATATATATATATATATATATATATATATATATATATATATAATGTCTGTGTGTGGGAGTGCGTGCGCGCTTGCGTGTGCGTGCGTGCGTGATGTTCACCTGTTATTTCAAAGAAGCGAAATGCGTCTGCATGCATGTCCTACATTTTCAGAACCCCCAACCTCCCATATAACTTGCGACTTATAACCCTCAACAACTATGTTGATCCCAAAGAAATACTGTCCCATAGACTACCTAGATTCGTGTACACATCGCTGAAACGACCGTAATAAAAGGGATAAGAAAGACACGAAAAAAAAGACAGAACGGGACAGAAGGACTGCATGTCGAAGGCCTATTCTCCTTAGGGAGCTGAGAATAATGAATGAATATAGTTTAATGCAGGGTTTCTCAACCGGGGTTCCGCGAAATCCTAAGATTCCGCGAGGGATCGTTATTGAAATAAACAATAAATAAACGTTTTTTTTTTAAATTTTGCACCTCACGCGATGTTAGCTCTCGAAGTGGTGGGCAGTGACAGAGCAAATATATGATTGTGTGGGCAGAAGGATTTAATTTTATACTGAGTAATTAATTTTCGATCTAGTTTACGGTGTTTATTTGTGCCCATGTTGGCATTATCTCACACAGAAGTGGATGATCTAAGAGAAACACACCGTGACCATCTTTGAGGGTGTGTCGTGAATTGACGTCTGTCTCACATCACGAATTCTAAATATTCTGACCATACCGCGCGCCATACATTATAGAAAGATAAGATACACTGACCAGTGAAAACGCTTTCTTGGTCCTGTGTTTACTACCGCTTGGGAAATAAAGATGGCAAGGCCCAATCTGTGTAACCTGATTAACTTCGGAATTTTACTACAGCATTTAGGAAGAAGTACCACTTGAAAGAGGGTACCAACACAATATTAGGGATATTACTCTACCCGTAAGTAATAATACATTTACTAATACTAATATAGGACGGGAGAAATCTTGGGTTGAATGCATTCGAAGTCAGGTTGTTCTAAATTTAGCAGTTTAAACTATGCATACTATAAAATGCAATTTGGAAACTAAAAGATTATTACATAGATATATAAAGCCTAATCCCAGGTATAATTTAAGCTTTGGAGAAATAAAATCGCATCAGGAATAACGGAGATAATAATAAAAGTAGTTTTCCTACATTGTACGATAGGCAAAAAGGTACCCACATTTTCTGATGGTGATTACATTTCTCGGGATGCCCATCTCGTACGTCCGAGGTCACACTATAAATAGACTGGCCTAACGAACTCGGTTAGTCACTATTATTTGAAGACACAGAAAGCGGGGGAAGGAAGAGCATATGTTAAAGCAAGTGTTTACCTGTTAGCAGACCTTAATCAACCATTAAGGGCTAGTCTGTGTGTGTGCGTGAGGGTAAGAACAAATATATATATATATATATATATATATATATATATATATATATATATATATATATATATATATATATATCGAGAGACTGCGCGTGGTGATCCCGGTACGACTGGGCCCTCCCAGTTCATCGGTTAGCGAGGCAGTAGTTTAGCTTCTGTGTCCGTAAATCGCAGCCTTCGGTCGTGATGTTAGCAAGCAGTCGCATCTCCGTATCGTGGCTCGACAATAGTCTCGAAAAACGGCCCCGCTCTCGCAACGAGTCGTGGGCCGGCAGTCAGTAATCTGGTGTCGCTTTCGGCCAGTTCTGTCCGACTAGTCGGCAGGCGGCCAGTGGTTCTCGCAAGAATAAAATCGCCGGGGTCGCCGGGATCCGCTCTGCACAGAGCGCTGTCTCCCTCCCCGCGCGAGCGACGAAATGCTCTGTTCAGACAGTTATCTGGTTGATCCTGCCAGTAGTCATATGCTTGTCTCAAAGATTAAGCCATGCATGTCTAAGTTCACACTGTCTCACGGTGAAACCGCGAATGGCTCATTAAATCAGTCGAGGTTCGTTAGATGACACGATCCTACTTGGATAAACATTTATTACAAATAAGGGAGGGAAACCCGAGGCCTGTAAACAGTAAATTAATATGAAACAAATATAAAGGTATGTTATCAGGCACTCGCAGGAAATAAAGAAGTAGAACACCAGACAACAGAAAAACAACAGACATGAGTGGCTTACCCAGGATTTGAACACTGGACCTTCCGTGCGACAACCCCGCCTAGCCATGCAAGCGAATCACACTATCCGCTCTGCCATCTACGCATCATCAAAAAATGATGTTTCAATGGCAGGTCAATAGTGCGAACCACAATACATGACACCAGAAGTCCTCCATGGGCAGTTCAGCCTATTAATGACGCAATCACTTCTGTTGTATTTCTATCAAGCAGTATAGGCCGAATCCAAACAAGACCCTTAGGACCTTAATACTGTGTCCAGTAAATGATAGTAGACTAGAACAGTGAGAACAGGATAGTGGGTAGGTTTGGTATTGTACAAACATTTATTACAAATAAGGGAGGGAAACCCGAGGCCTGTAAACAGTAAATTAATATGAAACAAATATAAAGGTATGTTATCAGGCACTCGCAGGAAATAAAGAAGTAGAACACCAGACAACAGAAAAACAACAGACATGAGTGGCTTACCCAGGATTTGAACACTGGACCTTCCGTGCGACAACCCCGCCTAGCCATGCAAGCGAATCACACTATCCGCTCTGCCATCTACGCATCATCAAAAAATGATGTTTCAATGGCAGGTCAATAGTGCGAACCACAATACATGACACCAGAAGTCCTCCATGGGCAGTTCAGCCTATTAATGACGCAATCACTTCTGTTGTATTTCTATCAAGCAGTATAGGCCGAATCCAACAAGACCCTTAGGACCTTAATACTGTGTCCAGTAAATGATAGTAGACTAGAACAGTGAGAACAGGATAGTGGGTAGGTTTGGTATTGTACAAACATTTATTACAAATAAGGGAGGGAAAACCGAGGCCTGTAAACAGTAAATTAATATGAAACAAATATAAAGGTATGTTATCAGGCACTCGCAGGAAATAAAGAAGTAGAACACCAGACAACAGAAAAAACAACAGACATGAGTGGCTTACCCAGGATTTGAACACTGGACCTTCCGTGCGACAACCCCGCCTAGCCATGCAAGCGAATCACACTATCCGCTCTGCCATCTACGCATCATCAAAAAATGATGTTTCAATGGCAGGTCAATAGTGCGAACCACAATACATGACACCAGAAGTCCTCCATGGGCAGTTCAGCCTATTAATGACGCAATCACTTCTGTTGTATTTCTATCAAGCAGTATAGGCCGAATCCAACAAGACCCTTAGGACCTTAATACTGTGTCCAGTAAATGATAGTAGACTAGAACAGTGAGAACAGGATAGTGGGTAGGTTTGGTATTGTACAAACATTTATTACAAATAAGGGAGGGAAACCCGAGGCCTGTAAACAGTAAATTAATATGAAACAAATATAAAGGTATGTTATCAGGCACTCGCAGGAAATAAAGAAGTAGAACACCAGACAACAGAAAAACAACAGACATGAGTGGCTTACCCAGGATTTGAACACTGGACCTTCCGTGCGACAACCCCGCCTAGCCATGCAAGCGAATCACACTATCCGCTCTGCCATCTACGCATCATCAAAAAATGATGTTTCAATGGCAGGTCAATAGTGCGAACCACAATACATGACACCAGAAGTCCTCCATGGGCAGTTCAGCCTATTAATGACGCAATCACTTCTGTTGTATTTCTATCAAGCAGTATAGGCCGAATCCAACAAGACCCTTAGGACCTTAATACTGTGTCCAGTAAATGATAGTAGACTAGAACAGTGAGACCTACCCACTATCCTGTTCTCACTGTTCTAGTCTACTATCATTTACTGGACACAGTATTAAGGTCCAAAGGGTCTTGTTGGATTCGGCCTATACTGCTTGATAGAAATACAACAGAAGTGATTGCGTCATTAATAGGCTGAACTGCCCATGGAGGACTTCTGGTGTCATGTATTGTGGTTCGCACTATTGACCTGCCATTGAAACATCATTTTTTGATGATGCGTAGATGGCAGAGCGGATAGTGTGATTCGCTTGCATGGCTAGGCGGGGTTGTCGCACGGAAGGTCCAGTGTTCAAATCCTGGGTAAGCCACTCATGTCTGTTGTTTTTCTGTTGTCTGGTGTTCTACTTCTTTATTTCCTGCGAGTGCCTGATAACATACCTTTATATTTGTTTCATATTAATTTACTGTTTACAGGCCTCGGGTTTCCCTCCCTTATTTGTAATAAATGTTTGTACAATACCAAACCTACCCACTATCCTGTTCTCACTGTTCTAGTCTACTATCATTTACTGGACACAGTATTAAGGTCCTAAGGGTCTTGTTGGATTCGGCCTATACTGCTTGATAGAAATACAACAGAAGTGATTGCGTCATTAATAGGCTGAACTGCCCATGGAGGACTTCTGGTGTCATGTATTGTGGTTCGCACTATTGACCTGCCATTGAAACATCATTTTTTGATGATGCGTAGATGGCAGAGCGGATAGTGTGATTCGCTTGCATGGCTAGGCGGGGTTGTCGCACGGAAGGTCCAGTGTTCAAATCCTGGGTAAGCCACTCATGTCTGTTGTTTTTCTGTTGTCTGGTGTTCTACTTCTTTATTTCCTGCGAGTGCCTGATAACATACCTTTATATTTGTTTCATATTAATTTACTGTTTACAGGCCTCGGGTTTCCCTCCCTTATTTGTAATAAATGTTTGTACAATACCAAACCTACCCACTATCCTGTTCTCACTGTTCTAGTCTACTATCATTTACTGGACACAGTATTAAGGTCCTAAGGGTCTTGTTGGATTCGGCCTATACTGCTTGATAGAAATACAACAGAAGTGATTGCGTCATTAATAGGCTGAACTGCCCATGGAGGACTTCTGGTGTCATGTATTGTGGTTCGCACTATTGACCTGCCATTGAAACATCATTTTTTGATGATGCGTAGATGGCAGAGCGGATAGTGTGATTCGCTTGCATGGCTAGGCGGGGTTGTCGCACGGAAGGTCCAGTGTTCAAATCCTGGGTAAGCCACTCATGTCTGTTGTTTTTCTGTTGTCTGGTGTTCTACTTCTTTATTTCCTGCGAGTGCCTGATAACATACCTTTATATTTGTTTCATATTAATTTACTGTTTACAGGCCTCGGGTTTCCCTCCCTTATTTGTAATAAATGTTTGTACAATACCAAACCTACCCACTATCCTGTTCTCACTGTTCTAGTCTACTATCATTTACTGGACACAGTATTAAGGTCCTAAGGGTCTTGTTGGATTCGGCCTATACTGCTTGATAGAAATACACCAGAAGTGATTGCGTCATTAATAGGCTGAACTGCCCATGGAGGACTTCTGGTGTCATGTATTGTGGTTCGCACTATTGACCTGCCATTGAAACATCATTTTTTGATGATGCGTAGATGGCAGAGCGGATAGTGTGATTCGCTTGCATGGCTAGGCGGGGTTGTCGCACGGAAGGTCCAGTGTTCAAATCCTGGGTAAGCCACTCATGTCTGTTGTTTTTCTGTTGTCTGGTGTTCTACTTCTTTATTTCCTGCGAGTGCCTGATAACATACCTTTATATTTGTTTCATATTAATTTCCTACTTGGATAACTGTGGCAATTCTAGAGCTAATACATGCTTACCGAGGGCAAGTTCCATATCCTACTAGTGACTAGGCGGTTGCTACTGGTGTCAGACTGTATCGGCTAGTCCGTTCCTCTGACATCCAGGCCGGGTCATGCTGCATGGGCAACAGCTTGATCTACAATTGCCCAACCTCGTGCCACCGAAAGTTATTTCGGGAGGTACGCTCCTTTGGTCAGAAATGACTGGTAAGGAAGATTATATATCTATATATATATATATATATATATATATATATATATATATATATATATATATATATATATATATATATATATATATATAATAATAGCACTTTCAGTCATAACTGACTATGGGAATGCGCCCCTGAGGTGGCAGCCCTCAGCTGCTTATTTTCCTGGTGCTCCTTTCGACGTTTTCTCCTCACCTCTGCTTCTTGTGTGAGCCTCTCTTCGCCCAATCTGAGGTGGTGCCGTAAATAGCATCGCCACTTAGTGCGATCGGCAGCTTCATCCTCCCATGTTGCTGGATCCATGTCCAGTGCCCTCATATCTCTCTTGCACACATCTTTGAACCTCAGCTGTGGTCGCCCAACTGTTCTCTTGCCATCTGCTAATTGTCCGTAGAAGATATCTTTTGGGATGCGACCATTTTCCATGCGTCGAACATGGCCAAGCCAGCGAAGTCTGCGCTGTCTAAGCAGCGTATACATACTTTGAAGGCCAGCACGTGACAACACCTTGACATTTGTCACTTTATCTTTCCACGAGATGCCGAGGATGCGTCGTAGACACCGCACATGGAAGATATTGAGCCTTCTTTCTTGCTTAGCATAGGTCGTCCAGGTCTCGCTGCCATATAGGAGTGTGCTGGTGACGCAGGCATTATATACCGCAGCTTTGGTCTTCATTGTGAGTTTAGAGTTTCCCCAAACACGCGATGTGAGGCGGGCAAAGGTAGCTGCAGCTTTGCCAATTCTGCTGTCGATTTCTGTATCCAGTGAGAGTTTGTCATTGATGGTAGACCCTAGGTATGTGAAGTGGTGCACCACTGCCAATTCATAGTTATCGATAGTGATAACTGGTGCAGCACCCACATCCTGACTCAGCACATTCGTTTTCTTTAGACTTATTGTGAGGCTAAAGTCCTTGCATGCTTTAGTGAAGCGATTCACCAAGCTCTGAAGCTCCTGTTGGCTTTGAGTGACGACTGCAGCATCATCAGCGAACAACAAGTCTCTTATAGTGACCCTTCTGATTTTTGTTTTTGCCTTCAGCCTTGAAAGATTAAACAGACGGCCATCTGACCTAGTGTGAAGGCATATTCCTTCAGTTGCATCTCTGAATGCATGTTTCAAGAGTAAGGCAAAGAAGATTCCGAAGAGGGTCGGAGCCAGAACACAGCCTTGTTTAACGCCACTTTGTATATCAAAGGGCTGTGATGTGCTTCCAGCATATTGGACTGTTCCCTTCATGTCGTCATGGAATGACTTTATCATTTCCAGCATTTTAGAAGGGCAGCCTATTTTCTGGAGGATTTTAAAGAGTCCATCCCTACTAACCAGGTCGAATGCTTTTGTGAGGTCTATAAAGGCGATATATAATGGTCTTTTCTGCTCTCTTGATTTTTTTCTGAAGCTGGCGGAGAGAGAAGATCATGTCTGTTGTTGATCTGCCAGCTTGGAATCCACACTGTGCCTCTGGATATATGCGCTCAGCTAACTTGTGTAGTCGCATTAAGATGACTTTGGCAAAAACCTTACCAACAATACTAAGAAGAGAGATGCCTCTGTAGTTATTGCAATCACTTCTGTCTCCTTTATTTTTATACAGTGTTACAATCTTGGCATCTCGCATGTCTTGAGGAATAGTTGTCTCTTCCCAGCACTGGCACAGCATCCTATGCAGGGGATGTAATAGCGTGCTCTTACAGCATTTGATTAAATCAGGAGGAATCCCATCACTGCCTGGTGCTTTGCCAGAGGCCAAGCTATCAATGGCCTTACTGAGTTCCTCTAATGTTGGTTCGGCATCCAGCTCCTCCATAGTTGGCAGACTATTGACAGCATCAAGGGCTGCAGGCGTAACGGTATTGTCTCTAGCGTAAAGCTCAGAGTAGTGCTCGACCCACCTCTCCATCTGCTTACCCTTATCGGTTAGCTTCTCTCCGCTGATATATATATATATATATATATATATATATATATATATATATATATATATATATATATATATATATATATATATATATATATGTAATTATATTGATTAATCCATCTGTGCGATAAGACGTGTATAGATGTGTTAGGAATGGACAGTGTGTGCTGATGAAACTTACAGGCTCATGTGTAATTCTATAGAGGCAAAGCCCGCCTTCGGAAAATATTTAAAATATTGAGAATGATGGCCAAAATACGACTGTACGTTTGATAAAGTATTTAAAGAAGTATTTCTTGAATAGAATGAGACACCTACCAGGAACATAAGGAAAGATGAAAGGTATTGTAGTACGTATAATTTGACCTATTACTTAGTAGTTTTATTCGCAACCAAATTATTGTATGGAGGCGAATCATGGGAAACGAATAAAGATTAAGAAGGTAGAAGAAACTTATGATCACATTGAATTAAAATAATTGTTGCTACTATACTATACCTTGTGCATCTGCTAGCACGCTAGTCTGAAAATGTCTATCGTCTCCATCTGTGTCATAGAGGGATATGGATAGACAAATACAGGGATTGCGTTTAACTTCGTTTCAGGTTTATTCCTTTAAACTAAAACCTACCACAAATAAGAAGAGGCATCTCCTACTGAAGTTACAACGAATGCAGTGCCAGTCTATGGAAAAGTGCCAGCCATTGCGTGTGTAACAACTGGAAAGTTTTTCATCCGAAGATTCTATCCAGCATTAGAGGGAACCATCTGCAGTGACTCAGATAAGTTGCTCTCATGGCAACTGTGTAGCGTATGCCGGTTCACCAAACAAATAAACGCATCCAGTTCATGATGAACAGAATAGTATAGTGCTCGATTAGATTGTAAAAATAACACTAATAATTCTTCATTGAAAGATCAAGCAAGCTAGACTGTCTACCAAGAGATAGACACCTTAACACAAGAGAAAGACACTTTTATTGAACTGTTCTTATTTATTTACTTTTGTAAAATATTTGATTTTAAATGCTTTTGAAACAGAAAAGAGAAAATATATAAATAAATTGTACATATTTACCAGCAGATTTACTTAAATTCTTTAAGTTAAGTTTTTATTCAATGTTGGTAAATTTTAATTAAATAACTTCCCCTAGCAGAGTCAGAAACCATATTAACTACAATAATCACAGAGGCGGATCAGGAGAGGTAGCAGTTAGGGACTCAGAGTACTACATCACCATCTTCTCTGGGAACTTACATAGCTTGACCCTACCTGTGTGTCTATACACACTTACTCTCTTCAGAGAAGGGGGATAAGACTCTTATCTGGCACTATCCTGGTATCATCTGATAGACCTTTATGTCCAGGATATCTTCTTATTTTTAATATACTACTCGTCAAAAGTCAAGGGCCACTTAAAAAAACCTTGGTAGAAACCATAAAACAAATCTGATATACACGTAATTGGTATCAGTCAAAACGGCATTTATTGAATACCAAATTGACATGTCACGTAAAGAAATGAAAACACACATTCAAACGCAATAAAGCTGTGAAGTGTGTTACCCACCTTTTCGAAAATCACACAATAGATATTGGACAAATAGACATTTCAAAATCGGGTATGACCACCGTTTGCAGCAAAGCATTCAAGACAGCGTAGACGCATCGAGTCCACAAGGGTCCGAAGAGTATCCTGAGAAACAGCTTGCCATTCTGAAGCAGAAATGCAGTCAGCTGTGCAACATCCATTGGCAGGGGGTGATTTGTTGACAATCTTCGACCAAGGACATCCCAGAGGTGCTCAATCGGAGAAAGGTCAGGTGAATGAGCTGGCAGTGAAGCGAGATTCATCAGTGAAGAGAACTTGACTCCATTGTTGCCTTGTCCATCGGATGTGCTCGCGACACCAAGCAACACGGGCTCTGCGATGAGCAGGAGTAAGAGGGATTCTGACTGCAGGACGTCGAGCAGCCAGTCCAAAATCATGTAAACGTCTGCGAATGGTGCTTTAACTGACATTAACGTTTACAGTTTGTCTCAGCTGACATCTTAGAGTGGAACAAGTCACTGTTCGATGGCGCAGGGCTGACAACAAGAGGTACCGGTCATCATGTCTATTGGCATCTAGGGCGTCCTGGCCGGTGGCGATCCTCCTCACTTCCTGTGGCCTGAAATCTCTCCAAAATTCTATGGATAGTAGAGTGTGACACTGCAAGCCGTCTAGCAACCTCACGGATAGATAAACCACTTTCAACCCACGCTATAGCCCTCATTCTTTGTAATGTGTCAAGACTTCTTCTCGGTGGCATGGTTTTTGCAAGTGATGAAACTACCCTAAGTCTGCTGACTGTAAAACAAATTAAGAGTGAACTCTGTTCACGAAAAGTCGCCATTGCGCGAGAAATGTCAATCAGCACGATTACTTCACCTGTTTGGTTGTACGGAAGTTTGAAAAAGAGATTTAAAATGTGAATTTATGGTCAGCAAACCAAATTGCACGTGATCACCATGGTTGTCGGTGAGTTGTTTTTATGCTTAACGAGCATAGAGGACTGTCAGAGGAAGATATTGCACCCATTTTTACTAAAAACTTCCTTCATTTAATCATTCTATGCGCTTATATAAAAGTGTATTGAAAAAAATAGGGTGGCCCTTGACTTTTGACGAGTAGTATAACATCTGAGCCTCTCGCGACAGGGTGACAAACTTGTGAGACGCGGGAGATGTAATTAAGGACGGTCCTCGTTTATTGCCATCTTGGCGCTGTCTGACACAAGTGGAACACACCTTAGTTGCGTAGGAAAATTTAAGACGTGTGACTGAGATAACAGGTAACGTGGAAATATTGTCACTTACAAGGGGATTGACATAAGTCTTGGGCCTGATCATGAAGGAGTCACAGGAGGAAGATGAAACTTGGCACATTTAAAGTTCATCATATTTGCACTGAAAGTGTGAAGTACGCGTTTGTTTCTTCAATGGGTTTTCCCGCTACGGTGCACGGCGCAATGTACCCTTTTGACTGGATCTGCTGCTCCAAAGATTTGACAAAACAATGGAAAAGAAGGAGGCCTGAGCTGTGATAAAATTTCTGATGTTTCAGGGAAAAACACCTACATAAATACACAGGGAGATGGAACCAGTGTTTTGTGATTCTTGTCCTTCATATACTTCGGTAAAAAACTGGTGTCAACAGTTTAAGTGCGGCCGCTCAAATGTTCTGATCTGCCAAGATCTGGTAGACCAGCCTCAGAGTGCAACGATGAAAATGCAACAAAAGTGAAAAAAATCATTGACCAGGATCGAAAAATGACAATTGTGGAGATAGCTAGTAGAGTAAACCTAAATGAAAGAACAGTTTATAGAATTTTACACAACACACTGAACATGAGAAAAGTGTGTGCGCGCTGGGTTCCGCGACTGTTGACACGTGAACAGAAGCAAACGAGGGTAAATTGTTGTCAACAGTTGCTCAAAAAGTGTCAGTCAAAAAATTTTTTGGAGACCATGGTGACAGTAGATGAGACTTGGGTACACCATTTTGACCCCGAATCCAAAATTGCCAGCATGCAATGGAAAACCCCGGGCTCCCCAACACCTGTCAAGCCGAGAGCGCAGAAATCTGCAGGAAAAGTGATGCTGACTGTTTTTTGGGACAGAAAAGGTGTCCTTTTGAAAGATTATCTGCCTCATGGCAATACAGTTAATGGACAGTACTATGCAGATCTTCTCACCAAACTAAGAAAGGTTGTGACCAGGAAACGAGGGATAACGCGCACACAAAATCTTCCTTTGCTTCAAGACAACGCGCCCTCTTACAAAGCACGGCTTGTGCAGCTAGCAGCCAACGATTTGAATATTGAAATTCTTCCACACCCACCATATTCTCCAGATTTGGCTCCATCAGACATTTTTCTATTCCAAAATCTTAAAAAACAGCTAAAAGGAAATCATTTTGACAGCGATTAAGAGGTTATACTGGCATGTGATGACTGGTTTAGTTTGAAAAATAGGGTGTTCTACTCCCAAGGTCTTTTCAAGGTCAAGGAGAGATGGCAGAAGTGTGTCAATTCAGACAGTGGCTACATTGAAAAGGAATAAACACTATACAAAATTTCAGCTCTCTGTGACATGTCCTTCATGGTCAGGCCCAAGACTTATGTCAATCCCCTTGTATAAGCTGGAAAGTTGTGTACGATTAGGAAGACAATCTTTGCTATGAACAACTAAATATGTGGCATCAAAGATTATCACGTGTCATCCGTGCTGGGTAAAAGATATTTTATCCGCCCCCCCCCCCCTCCCCGACAGAGGTGGGAGTAGCTTGCCGGACAGTATGACGTGGCTGTTACAGGGCATATGTAGGATTTAAAAATAAAAACAGCTGATGGCTCGAGTTTTAGGGTTGAGAAGTAGCCAAATCGTCCTCTTGTGCGACATGCACCCTCGTATGATACGCCAGTGAGGTTGAGAGATGTGTTATCGCATAGTTGTGTATGTGCTAAGAGGTTTATCGACATTGAGAGAGTCCAGCAGTCGGTGCTGGGTGCATATGCTAGGATACACTGCAATACAAAGCATTACGCTGCAATACATAGTAAATGATTAATACTACCCAGTGAATACCTACATAGAAAATCAGCGGATCTTGCAGACGGCAAACCGAGTCACAGTCCACATTCATAATGTACTCCTAATTAAGGAAAAACGGAAAATGGCTTTGTTTAAAACGATATCTTCTTTCTTTCTTAATCGGAACCTCTTCTACCCCATAAACAGAGTGTAGAGGTGACCCAGAGAGCACGAGGCTGACGGGTAAAACATACAATCAAAGTGTTTGACAAACAGGTAATTAGCCCATTGTGCTTGTGACGATATTCTCAATACAATAGCTAAATTAGATAATATTCTAGTGCATAAAGTCAAAAATAGAATAGAAAATAAAAATTGAGTCCAGCGTCGTATTCTCCTACGCCCGCCCGCATGTCGATTCTGATAAACCTAATAGCCGAATGAAAGATACTGTCTTTTCGAAAAATTCGTCCTTGAGATTAAATGTAACACTTTTGCAAGGTCAAGTCGGATTGCCAAGACGAGTGTGAAAGAATAAAAGAGGGGAGGGATGGAAAGACAGAACCTAGAGAACGCCGTCTCGCGTGGATTTCACAAAAGCCAACTCGAGCAACATAGCCTTGGGAACTTTTCAAATTACGATACAAAACTAAAAAATGTTCGGCAATTGGTCATGTAAACAACCTTAGCTCTTATAAGGAATGACGTAATTCTAACGTACTACGGAAGATTATCGTATTTATTTTGAAAATAGTTAGAAAAAGAATGGAACAGGTGGTAGTTTCTAGTTTTGAAGACTAACACAGAAAAAAATATGGAATTATGAACCATAATACATAGGGCCATAAAAATCATATATTCGGATGCCTTATGATGTCCTGAGCAATAATATGGTGCCAGTTACCCAGTAGTGCAAAAAATAACCACAAATAATGGCAATAATATTATGTATGATAAGACGGACTGACGAGAAAAAAGATCACACCTGCTTCATTTTTCATGACATATTTTGAGAAAAAAAGCTTTGCGTAAATAGGACTAAAAGGTACCAAGATTTTGATTGGCTGTAGTTTAAAGGAAGACGAGAGGGGATTGGTTAACATAACACTAAAAATATACTTGTAGTAGTAAACGTAGTATTTTGGGAATTGTTTTTTTTATTTAAAGTTCGATTTAAAATTCATAGTCGTCTGCTTCTATTGGCCAGCTTAGTTGATATTGAGGAAAAAGTGTTAGGCTAAGACGCCATTTCTTTAAAAAAAATCTTGCCACGAGACGATGAGAGCAGAAGTGTAATTCTAAATACAAATATTATAAACTTCTGGACAGGGCAGTGATAACTTGGGCCAGATCTGCCAGTCATCGTTGTTTGTGTGTAATATTCATTGAAATTGTGGTAAGATTGAATTTATTAACCATTTTATTTAAAATAAAGTTTGAATGTGAGATACTAACATACGACTGTAAGTAAGTGAGTCGATGGCAGACTTAGGCAAAGCCTAGAGATTGATCCATCATATGATAGCCTATCAGAGAGGTGTAGAACTACAAAATTATATATGATTGTCATCAAGGAGCATAACTCCTATCCTATTGTATGGAAAAAGATTACTGTTGGAATTGCAGAGGCGTTGTAACCATTAGGGGAGAGGAATACTGGTATACATTGTCACTTCAAAATATAATGGTACAATAGGTTGTCATAAAGAGCTGACCCTATGCGTTTGTTTGTACTGTACCTATAATTAACTGTGGAATATTATTGTATACTTATTATAAAGAAGGATGCATAACCTTCTTATTTCAGGGATTTTGTGGCCCTGACAGTCTCATAAAACCAGGCTCGTGGGAATTGATTGATTCCTGACTTTGTTGCATAATTTGGGCACGTACTGGAGGCCATTGTCTTTTATGAAGTGAACCAGATGGTCCATCGAGCCTAGGACAAGACTTACCTGGGTTCTCCTTCGAAGTTAAGTGCCCGTTTGGCACCGAGAGTCTCAACCTCTATGAACCTCAGTTATTAGAAATAAAACTGACATTATCAAATAACAGAATTCCACCTGTGATACATGAAAATAAAATGAACGATAGGGAGTGAAGATAATCAACAACCTACCATTTTACATATACCAGTATTATCCTATGTAGAAAACTACACCTACACACTTTGATTCTATTAATACTTGTATTATGGACAGAAGATCCATTGTATAAATTGAATATTGTAAATAATTCCATTGATGTCACTTTTGATTGTCAAGCCTGATTTAAACAAAATAGAGTCAGGATAATAAAATTGAAAAAAATTATTAACGTTACACAAAATTCAACCACTGACTTACTTAAGATAGTCTTTTAAAGTGTAGTGTGTATGTGATTGTTGTAGTACTGTTGTGTTGTGTGGATAATAAAATACTTGTGTATATGTTTAGTTGGTTAATGCCACATTACACTACTTATACATAACCCTAGACACCAAACGTAGTCATCATGATCATACATTCTAGTCAAAGAATAAGTCTGAGTGAGATTATAAAGGTGGTAGCAGAAAGGTACCCTGTAACTTACCATAATATTTATTATATTCAGGGACCTTCATAGCTGACCTCACTCAGTACACTAAGAGTACATAACAACAACATTTCAGAACATCAAATCCACCACATATATTGGGGGCTCTTCCGGGATTTAAATTTTTCCTGGTACCCCACAATATATATTGGGTAGCTCGATTCCGAAATTTTTAAATTCTTATAAAATACATTAGGCTCTCAGGTCCCGGAAATTTTAATTACCTGCCAAATAAAATTAAAAGTATTCTTTGTGGAATTAAAATAGTGGTTGAGCTATCGGTGCATGTGGTTGTTCTTATTCATATTAGAAATTCTTAGTTATAATTAGATACTTGTCTAATTAGAAATTTTAAAAAGGTTGCATATTACAGAATGGCTGATCTGGCAAAGTTTCGATCTGCTGCTGTGCAGACGGCTAGAGAGATGGGCATGGATGGACCAGAGCTGGTCCAGTACGTAACCTCAGAATGTGACAAGTATATTGAAAGGGAAGAAAGGAAGTTAGCGGAAGAAAGAAAATTACAGTTACAAATTGAGACCGACAAAGAAATTAAGAGGTTGCAGATTAAGGCTGACAAAGAGGCTAGGGCATTGGAGGCGGATAGGGAGGCGGAGATTAAAAGGCTCCAATTTGAAGAGAAGAAAGTAGAAGCAGAGGAAAGAAGATTAGCTACAGAAAGAGAAGAAAAGAGATTAGCTACAGAAAGAGAAGAAAAGAGATTAGCTACAGAAAGAGAAGAAAAGAGATTAGCTGCAGAAAGAGAAGAAAAGAGACTGGCTGCTGAAAGGGAAGCAGAAGATATGAGATTGCAGAGGGAGCACGAGTTACGACTAAGGGAGTTGGAATTACAAGGCCATACTCCTGAAAATGGTGCCAGCCCCTTTACCTCCGATGCCACAGCTAGTCAGGGAGCCTCAAAGCCTCAACCTCAGCTATGGGTTTTCATTTAGACCATTTTGTTGAGAAAGACGATGACATAAAAAGTTTTCTGGGTAGATTTTAACTGTTGGCTACCACGTATGGTTTAGAGAGAGAAAGGTGGAGCCTAAAGTTATCCCAGGGGCTTAGAGGAACAGCTTATGAAGTTTTTGCCAAAATGAGCAGGGATGATCAAGACAATTATGACATGTTAAAGCAGGCTCTTTTGTTAAGGTATGAAAAGAATGGAGAATTTTACAGGAAAAAATTCAGGAATGCAAGGCTACTGTCGGGTGAGACCTATCACCAGTTCTCTGCACGTTTAGAGACCTACTTGGAGAAATGGACTGCTCTGGGGAAAACCCAAGATCTTAAAGAAATGATCCTTATTGAGCAATTGAGAGAGTCCATGGCTCCAGACTTGAGAACGTTTCTCATGGAACAAGGTGCCGAGAGGCTGGGTGAGTTACTCAATGTCGCTGAGAGGTATCAGGCAGCCCAAGCAGAGGTAGCGGGCACAAAAAAGAAACAGGTAGACAATTATAAGGCTCCTCAAAACTTTAACAGATCTGACAACAAAGATCAGGGAAACAAAGGTAAGCAACATTTTTAGGCCACGAAATGATTATAGGAATAAAAACCCACAATTCAATGACAGAAAATATGAGGAAAGAAAACCCTTTCATAAAGGTAGATTATATTGTAGATGGTGTAAGGTGGACAACCATAACACCAAAAAGTGTACTAGGAAACCTAACTTCGCTGCAATGAAAACGGGGAGAAAGGAAGCAAAAGCCAACCCTACTAAACAGCAGGAACCGTATCATCCCCCTGTGTGTGAAGAAGTAATATGTAATGGAGTCACCATAAGGTGCTTGTATGATACTGGATTGGATTATGATTCCGTTGTGAGTTCTTACCTGGTGCAAGCAGATCAATACACCACAGAAACAGTGGAGATCCAAGCTGCAACCAAGGACATAGCGACCATGATATTTCCCATCGCCAGGATAAATATGAAAACGCGATATGTGGAAGGAATCATCAAAGCAGCAGTGATAAATGAACCAATCTACCCTCTGATATTGGGGTGTAGATATGTCTTCTTGGGGAATCCCAAGAGACCTGTGATCATGGCAACAGTGCAGACCAGATCACAGTCTAAAAAGGAGGGGGAAAATCCAATAAATACCCATCCAGATGAGATGGGGAAGGCGCAGGCTGAGGATAAGACCCTCAAGCCTTGTTTTAAGAAATTGCACAAATGGCATACACCTCCAGGCAAGGGAGACTTCTATATGAAAAACAAATTGATATATAGGAAGGCTGGAACTGGATCCAATGGTCACGGACAGCTGGTCCTTCCCACGTCATATAGGAAGAAAGTGTTGGAACTAGGGCATGCGATTCCCTTCAGTGGTCATATGGGGATCAGCGCAACAGGACAGCGTATAGCTTGTCATTACTTCTGGCCAGGGATAACTGAAGATATAAAGAGATATGTAAAATCCTGTCCAGAATGCCAACAGGTAGCTCCAAAGCATTGGACTGCTCCAGCAACTCTAGGGGAAATGCCCATAGTGGGAACACCTTTTGAGAGAGTTGCCGTGGACATTGTGGGACCTCTCACTCGGACCAAGAGGAAGAACAGTTATATTCTGACTCTGGTGGACACTTGTTCAATGTGGGTAGAGGCGGTAGCCCTGTCGTCAATCGATTCGAAGCATGTGGCAGAGGCATTACTCACAATCTTCACCAGGTTAGGCTTTCCCAACCAAATCTTGACTGATAATGGCTCACAGTTCAAGGGGAAACTAACGGAAGAAGTTTCAGGATCTTTCAAGCCAAACACTTTCATTGTAGCCCGTACCATCCACAAGGAAATGGCCAAGTGGAAAGATTTAACGGGACACTCATTGCGATCCTGAGAAAGTTGGCACATGAAAAACCAGATACATGGGACCAGTACCTTCACGCCGCCCAGTTTGCTTATCGGGAGGTACCCCATAGTTCAACCGGTATGGCACCGGCAACCCTGTTATTTGGGAGGCCAATAAAAGGTCCATTAGAAGCCTTGTTAAGGACGTGGACTGATGATAAGGCAGAAGAAAATATCACCTCATCATATCAATATGTGAACGAGCTGACCACTCGTCTTAAAACTGGCTGGAAACTTGCTAATGATAATTTGAGACAATCCAGGAAAAAACATGCTGCCTATTATAATAAGAAGGCGAAGGATAGAGATTTAGCTGTGGGAGAGAAGGTCCTCCTTCTATTACCAGGCAGTAGTAATAAGTTGCAGATTGGATGACAAGGTCCATATACAGTTCTAGAGAAGGTGTCTAGAACAAATTATAAGATAGATAAAAAGGGGAAAGAGAAAATCTATCATGTGAATCTCCTGAAAAAAATATCTGGAAAGAGAAAATCAGGACGAGACACACTTACTAACCTTGTCCATCGCAACGGGAATGAAAAACGAACCACTCACCTCTCATGAATATCCGCTACATCCCTGTGAGACAGCCGCACAGGTAAAAATCAGTAAACACTTAACGAAAAATCAGAGGGAGAGAGTTCAAAAGGTTTTGGATGATCATGCAGATATGTTAATGGACAAACCGGGGCATACGAATTTATTGGAATATGATATGAAACTTGTAGACCCAACACCAATCTGTATGAGAGCCTATACGATCCCGTTTGCAAAGGAGACAGCTTTGAAGGAAGAGATAGAGTATTTGTTGAAAGAAGGAATTATTTCACACAGTGAGTCCCCGTACAGTTCTAGTGTGGTTCTGTTGAGAAAACCCTCTGGGGAACACAGACTGTGTATAGATTACAGAAAACTGAATGCTGTCACAGAAGGTCAGGTGGATCCATTACCTGATACAAATCAGCTGTTTGCTAGGCTGAACAAAGCTAAATATTTCTCTAAGGTGGATCTGAGCAAAGGCTATTATCAGATTCCAGTAAAACCTGAGGTTAGACCGTATTTAGCCTTTAGCACCTCGGATGGACATTATGAATTCAACATGTTGCCTTTTGGGTTGAAAAATGCTTCGAGTGTGTTTTCTAGAATGATGCGAAAATTGTTGGATCCCCTGAATAATCCATGTATCACGAATTTCATGGATGATATTCTCATTGCTACAGAAACATTTGAGGAACACATTAACTCTCTGAATATGTTGTTGGATAGACTCAGGGAGGCAAACTTGACGGCTAGACCGACCAAATGTTGTATTGGATGTAAAGAGTTGGAATTCTTGGGACACACAGTATCTCAGGGAAGCATGACCCCTAACCCCAAGAACCTGGAGAAATTGAAGAAAGCTCCGAGGCCACAGACAAAAAAAGATGTGAGATCTTTTGTCTCGTTGTGTGGTTTTTACCAGAAATATATTAAAAATTTTAACTCGATATGTGCACCACTGAAGGATTTAACGTGCAAAGGAAATCCTGATAGAATTACTTGGTCCGCGCAGTGTGAATCGGCCTACCAAGAGTTAAAAGAAAAATTCACAAGCAAGACTATATTGAAATTGCCCGACTTGAGTCAAGAGTTTGTTGTGAGAACGTCGGATTAGGGGCAGCCCTATTACAAAGATCCAATTCCCTTGATGGGGAATTAACCCCAGTTGCTTATGCTAGCTCACCCGTGTGTTACCGGGGCCCGAAAGGGGAGCAAAGAATAGTAACACTGTCCCCTGCCAAGCATGTCGTAGAAGGCGACTAAGGAGGGTTGGGCATGGGGCCGGTTACCCCATCCTGTAAAAAAAATTTAAACCACAAAAAACTTCAACAAATATGGACAAGTCAAATAAAGAAAATAAAACACAGCCATCCAAGACAGGGGAAGGTCCTCTCGCGGGGAGGCGTATGATGCAACACAGAGAAAGCCGAAAGGAATCTGTGTTGCTGACTAACCTTCTTTCTTCTAGGAGAACTTCCAGATTTGGCACCTGGAATGTTCGGACATTGAACGAACAAGGGAAAGTGGCACAAGTAGCAGCAGAAATGAGGGAATACAAAATCGAGGTTCTGGGAATGTGTGAAACAAAGTGGAAGGGGGTAGACAGGAAGAAACTCATCACAGGGAATTGGTGCTGTCCTCAGGACACGAAGACGAAAGTTCACACCACAGTGAAGGGGTAGCTCTTATGTTATCTAAAGAAGCACAGAAAGCACTCATTGAATGGGAAGCTGTGGGACCCAGAATAATAACAGCTATTTTCAAAACAGCTAAAAAGAAAATTCATGTCAATGTCATCCAAGTTACACATTTAAATACAAAAAACGCAATTATAAACAACATAACACAACACAACTATACACTACATTCACCACAATAAAGCATGCGTTAAACCCACCACAATCAAAAAACCCTAATTCCCACAATCCCCTTACACTAATTGAACACATCATAAACCAATGAATTAACAAATAATAAACAAAATATACAATCTGTAATTAAAAATATTATAATTCAATGCTATTCATAAGATTCATCATCCAAATTACCAAAGATATCACTGTAAATCAGCACAAATAATCTAACATTTAAAAACACTCCACCAATAATCCACAAAAATAATTAAAGTTCCACATCACATCAAAAACACCAATCTCAAATTATATTATACTTAAAAAAAATTTTTACATCATCAAACTACCCTCACCACCAAAACCCTCTTCATCCATCCATCTAATACTATCACCATCATAACTTTTAAATCCCCACCTAATTCACTTAACTAACTCACTCCAAAACTCAACAAATCTAATTACCAAGTATTTCCATTAATTCCACCCCTCCCCTTTTCTCAACACCCTTCAATAAACATCCCCTTCACCATATATAACAAAAAAAACAATTAAACTACTTTGAACCCATAAATATAAACCCTCTACAATTCCTCATTCTAACATTCCTTTCATAATCCCACCTCACACTGGCCAAAAATACAAGAGCTTCCACAAATTTCAATATTAAATAATTTAATATCAAATCCTCCACAATCCTTAACCCAATAATATTCAAATCCATATCTCAAAATTCTACATATACAATAAAATATACTATTAACAAGAATTTAATACTACAAACCTATCTTACCGCACTACCCTCTACTAAATCCACCCCCAATGTGTCAAACATGTAACAGAAAGCTATACTATACTAAGTCAGATTGCGACTCACGCACTCACCCCCCCACTCTCATCATCAGAGAGATAGAGATATGCCCCCCCCCATAACCTCACCGTCCGCCCCACAAACTCCCTAATAGTATACAATAAACACCATTCTAATTCATCAATCACAAGATAGTCCCAGACGCTTCCGCCCCCCTGCCGCAACTAAAAGCTGAATCCCGCTTTAACTCAACTCCCCCTCCATCACACAATGTCCCTATCTCAAGTTCATCAACCTCACCCGGGACTAAAGACCATGACCCCGTCCATCCACGATCCATCTAAAACTTTCTTTAAAAAACACCCTATAAACTCTGTGGCCTCACTCTATCCGTGACAACCCGTCTCCTGATCCCCCCTTGTCTCGCCTCCTCCCTCTCATACAAAACCCCCATACTCGTCCCAAACCACAGTCGTACAATAGATTCGTCTCCAGTACAGCCATTCGACCACCTCCCTCTCAAACTAAATCTCTTCTTATACCTCTAAATGATTCACGCGCTAATATACCGACTAAATACAAGTGCACTACATCAAACAATGACTCACTCCACCTCTCCAGCTCCCACAACATACAACATGTCCCCATCATTACCACCCACGTATCCACTCAATCTATCAGCAAAGCCGTCATGTAATGTCTATCCAGCTAAAAAAGACAACTGCCATAAATCTAAAGTGTGACCCCAAAGACCACCCCCCCCCCCTCCCCACCCCACCCCCACTTTTGTACACAAACAACTCCAGACACCTCAACATCACATGCATATCGCAAATACTTTTATCAACCAACATATCTTACACATGTAAACTGCCCGCCGCCGCTATCTCCAGTACCCATACACATATTAATCACATATATCCCCCCCATATCCTAAAACTGTGTTGCCCCCTCATATTAACTCCACCCTCAAATCTAATCCTCACTACCATTCATGTAAAACAACGTACACTAAATCAACTATCCTCCTCCCCCCCACCCTTTATAAATACACAAACCACCAAACTAATTCATACCTAAAATACCAACGTAAGACACCACTTCGTATGCCCTCACCCCGCCAATATCCACACTAACTACACCTCCCACTAAAAAACCATCACATTGACCCACACCTTGACCCTGCTTAACTGCTATCCCCACCCATCTGTCCAACCCTCCTGTGCGCCCCCCACTCTAAAATACAGAGTCTATAACTACATCCTTGACTCTAATGACTCCTCCCGCCCAACCACACGCACCTCCCCCTGCGCCACCACTAACCCACACATCCTACACCAATATCCCAAAAAACACACGTCCTACGCCTACCAACCCTACCCTCTCCCACCACCAAATAACATTAGACCCCCTCTTCTCTACCCCCAAAACATCCCATCCCCATAGATCACTCCTAATTAACCCCCTCGCCACACCATCCCTCCCCACTCCTCCATAATACACTCCCCCCCCCACCGCCTCCCACACTCCTGTTGCCAGTGATCCCCTCACATGTCCACACCTCCTCTTAGTCTCTCCCCCTCCCCTCATATAAAACCACCAGACCATGGTTATCTCCCTCCCTCGTTCCCCCCCGTACGTCCTGTTAGCAAAACAAGATATAATGTGATGACTCATCATAATTCAACACACCCAGTCTATAATAAATTAGCGATACTCCCTCTACCACCTTCCGCAATTTGCCCATCTACAGTAAAACTATCAATGTCTACAACTCCCAGGAGAATCAAATACAGCTTCACAATCATACCTCATACACCATGACTACAACCATCGTATGTAATCCATATCTCACTCTCCCTCTTAAAATTTCACGACACATAGACAGTCCTCGAGCTCTACACTCCTCAGACCCCGCCGCCCCAACCACCCCTCCCCCCCTCACATCAAATCCAAAGTCCACGCCCAAAACCCGCCCTATCAGTCCCCGCCCTACCAATTTCACACTAAAGTTGTCTTGCTGCTATGTGATGACCATAAATTAAATTACGCTGCGTATCCAAAAAGAGTCATGTGTGTTGTCACTACGAAAAGACCTGCATATAGTATAATCTAGTGAATGTGCTAGACATTCAGAATCTATCTGAAGTGTAACAGATAAACGCATAGCATCTTATTATGATACCGGAGACGTTTTCACCGTGATAGTACCGTCAACCACTTAGAGCCCACACTCATAAAATCAGAGTTTAGATAGCACTGTGACACCTCTCAACCGTGCCCACCCTCCTAAACAGTTT
This sequence comes from Oreohelix idahoensis, assembly GCA_024509875.1. NCBI lineage: Eukaryota > Metazoa > Mollusca > Gastropoda > Stylommatophora > Oreohelicidae > Oreohelix > Oreohelix idahoensis. Next base: position 84,632 of record JAMPIV010021749.1, read on the forward strand.
CGCTAGCGTATGCCGAAACAACAGATGTCAACTCGCACATCACGAAGTGCTATCATCATGTGTACTCCCCGCCCCTCTTCTATGATAACCGCCTCGCCCACCCCCCCTAAAATCTCTATACAGGAAAACCTCTACTATAAAAAAAAAAACAAAATCCTACTTTATTTTGTATTTATTAAACAACGCCACCCAGCGAACCCCTGAGCTACCCCCGACATATAGGTACTCTAGAAAATACACAACAGCTTCACCCATCCTTACTCCCAACACGGCGACCCCCACCCAACGTCTCTACCTCCTCAATGCCAAAACGCCACTTCCCCACTAAATACCACTTACCTACCACCTATATCAGTACCCCAACCATCCAGACAATGTCTCAGCGTCTAACACACCGACTAAAATACCCCAATACTATACATAACCAATACCAACAAACATCATATGACTACTCACTACCCTGCCAATACCCTATCCCTCCCACTCATCATCCATCCAACCCCTGCCTCTAACCTCTCCAAAACTCACACAACCCCCCACCCTCGCAAAATCAACCACACACTTCACAGACATCAGACCGCCACGCTAGCCCGTCCTCTAAAAAATAACCACTCCACCCACCTCATCAAGCACCTTATCCACTTACCCCCCCTCCCCACTCACACTTCTACCCTACTCCAATGTACACACTCCTCTCCCCATTACTTAATAATTCAACATACCCATACATCAACTACACCCACACTATACTAAATCTCAGTATCTGAACAAACCTCGTAACATCTACTTCATAGCAACGAATAACACAGACAGACTGTACATACCCGCAAAACTACGTTGAACACTAATCCCCTATAATGAGACACGAAATTTTAGATCCAGACCAAAATCCATCACATTTCTATACCACCACTACCTCTTCTCTACCCTCACAGAGAAGCCCATGTAACTTATGTCCCCTTAACCGCGATGATAAATCACAACTAACACAACTTACCTAGCCTCCTTATTCAGATCCTCTAATAAACACCCCCAATAGACGCCCTGCCCCTCCAGACCCCTCTGTAACTTCCCCCCCCCCCCCCCCCCCCCCCCCCAACACCCCCCCCCCCCCACCCCCCCCCCCCCAACTCAACACACACACTCCCAGACCACCATAGTATATATCATACAGAGAAAGAAACTCAATCCACTACACCCTCAAATCATTTCCCCCATCCCCTCTACCCTCCCCCCCCCCCCCCCCCCATCTCTACCCCCTCACACCCCACTCCCCTCCCTCAGCCACCCCGTGCCAACTCATCTACCCACGCACCTCAACATCTACAATAGACCGCACCAGTCAGTGTTACAGGACTGGCAACTCTAGCATCAGACCAGCGTACTGTCGAGTAGGGGTATATTATTAGAGAGGATGAGATGGGGGATATTTGACAGAGGTCCGACCCAGATGTTTGGTGGGGTCAGTTGATGTAACTCAAGATCAGGGGGGATGAAGACGGACCGCCTTCTCACGGTGCTTAATTTGGGGTCCTTACTCTGGTGGAAGGGGGATTGGAGGGATGTGGGGGTGGTTCGGGGGGTGTGGTGGGAATGCCATATGTTGTGGGAGATAGGTCCGATGGGGGGTGTACATGAGGGAAAAGAAGGGGTTCACTCATAAGGACTCTCTCCAGAGATACCTATGAGATCAAAAGTAGACACCATGGGTAAGAGGTCTGAGGGGTCCCCACAGGTTGAGTGTCTCAGAGTTAAATTGGGGAGTCTCAAGGGTATTGGGTTGACATCAGAGTGCCCCTTGACCACCGATAGTACATTAATCTACCCAGGGGAATGTGTGCAAGGGGGTAGTTTAACATCACTAAGGTATATCTGACGAACCCCAGCTCCTCTACCCCGCAAACTAGGTTAAAATGATTACGCCAATGAGGGTACTGGGGACGGTTAGGAAGGTTGAAATATGGTCTAAGGGATTTTGTTTGGTATGGGGGGAGGTGGTTCAAGTCCTTGTAGGGACTGGGTAGCCATCATGATCCAAAATTAGGGTATATTATACAGTCACAACCAGCAATATGGAGTGTTTGGAGGGAGGACTCCCCCATCGTGGGATCAGATATGAGCAGAAATTGCGGAATACAATTCACAAAACTGGTGTGGAGGGAGACAGGTAAGTGGTGGTTGGGGGGGGTGTGCGAGCGAGATAAGGGGTCTGTGACAACAGGGGGTGGGGGGGTGGGGGGCGTATGGGTGGGGGTTGGTTATTTGTTTTTGACATCCATGGGGACCTGTGGGGGGGGGAAGACAGGTATAGATGGATATGTTGATGTGTCCACCATACCTGTTGATAGACTCGGAATGGGTGGAAGGTATTGCAGTTGTAGCCTCCATGCCACAAACAGTACATAGTAGGTAGTCATGTGGTTTATTAGTAGACATCCATTATAGTAAGTAGTAGCCTTAGTACAGTTTAGTAGGTCACAGTATAGTATGACTCACTCTAGTATGATTCTGCAAGTAGTAGTAGTAATTAGTCAGTAGCTAGTATTATAGAAGATTGTAAGGATATGAGCGATAATAAATAAATATATTTATTAATTAGCTAGTAGCCCCGAAGAAATGTTGTACTCAGTATTATGATTGTAGAGAAGAGGATATTGATTGATAGCTGACATATCATCCAAGATCCGTTTTTGCAGCGAGTTTTACCGTTATTATTATAGAGGAATAACAGATTTGGGTTAACGATATTTGTATTTTAGGGTACGGAGGAGTGATGTGATGAGTGTATGTTGTTTAGGGTGACCTATATGATGGGTGGGGTCCTAGTTCGGGATATAATGAATTACATTGTCACAATGAGTATTATTTATAACACAGGAATGCACATGAGGGCGTTGTAGAGTCAGAGGTAGGAGTGAAACGTAGTGGGATGAGTAGGATGTGGGTGTTAAAGGGGAAGGATGCAGATAGTGTCGGAGCTTATAGGGGAAGGAGGGTTAACCGTGGGGGTTTTGAGCCAGGGGGGGGTAAACTCCCCATGTGAGGGAGGCGTGTGGGGTGGGGGAGGGGGGATAGAGGGTAGAGTGCCGGAACTATGACCATGAAGAGGGAGTTATCATCATGTCCCTGCTCCCTCTTACAGATTAGGTCTTGGAGGGGGAAGGTGGGGGACCTAACATGGTAAGAAGATGATTCTTGTGAGGTTGGGCATCGAGAGATGAGACGGAGTATAAGATGGCGAGGTGAGATGTGGAGTATTTGGGAGGTGAATTTGGAGTGGGGAGGTGGGAGTAGGATTGTGAGGAATGTGTGGGAATTGATGAATTGATTGTTCGCTGTTGATTTGGCAAGAGGTCAGGGGGTGGTGAGATGAGTGATGTGGGAAAAAGTTGTCTTAAAGGGCCTAAGGACGAGATATCTTTAAATAATTTGGGACGAGACGAAGATAGGGGAAGTGTTAATTCTAATTTACAAATATTATTATGTATTGTGAATGAGGGCCAGTAGATTTAAACTTGAGGGCCCCAGGGGGTGGGGGGGATGTGTTTGTGTGGAAGTAAGTCATAGTTGGTATGTGTGTAATATTATTGACATTGTCCGTAAAACAATTATGGAATTTATTAACACTATTTTATTTAAAATAAAGTTTTGATCGTGTGAGTGATACTAACATACGGACCTGTAAGTAAGTGAGTCGATCGGCAGGATTGATGGCAAAAGCATAGAGATAGGTGATCCCATCATATGATTAGCCTATCAGAGAGGTTGTAGAACTAACAAAATTTGGTATGATTGTCATCAAGGAGCATAACTCCTATCCTATGTATAGAAAAGATTACTGGTGGAATTGCAGAGGCGTTGTAACCATTGGAGGGGAGTGGCTTACACATAAAACCAGGCTCGTGGGAATTGATTGATTCCTGACTTTGTTGCATAATTTGGGCACGTACTGGAGGCCATTGTCTTTTATGAAGTGAACCAGATGGTCCATCGAGCCTAGGACAAGACTTACCTGGGTTCTCCTTCGAAGTTAAGTGCCCGTTTGGCACCGAGAGTCTCAACCTCTATGAACCTCAGTTATTAGAAATAAAACTGACATTATCAAATAACAGAATTCCACCTGTGATACATGAAAATAAAATGAACGATAGGGAGTGAAGATAATCAACAACCTACCATTTTACATATACCAGTATTATCCTATGTAGAAAACTACACCTACACACTTTGATTCTATTAATACTTGTATTATGGACAGAAGATCCATTGTATAAATTGAATATTGTAAATAATTCCATTGATGTCACTTTTGATTGTCAATCCTGATTTAAACAAAATAGAGTCAGGATAATAAATTGAAAAAAATTATTAACGTTACGCAAAATTCAACCACTGACTTACTTAAGATAGTCTTTTAAAGTGTAGTGTGTATGTGATTGTTGTAGTACTGTTGTGTTGTGTGGATAATAAAATACTTGTGTATATGTTTAGTTGGTTAATGCCACATTACACTACTTATACATAACCCTAGACACCAAACGTGGTCATCATCATCATACATTCTAGTCAAAGAATAAGTCTGAGTGAGATCATAAAGGTGGTAGCAGAAAGGTACCCTGTAACTTACCATAATATTTATTATATTCAGGGACCTTCACAGCTGACCTCACTCAGTACACTAAGAGTACATAACAACAACATTTCAGAACATCAAATCCACCACAGTGCTTAAAACGATATCACCCAGACAAAAATTCCATTGTGCAAACACACTTCCTTCAGCCAATCAGGCATACTTGAGTATTGTTTTTAAAACAAACCTCGGGGAGATAGAGCGACAGTCTAAACATTTCTCGACTATGGAAACATAACACTGCGACCTGCAATAAAAAAAAAGTTCGCCTGCTGCATTTTTCATACTCATTGTATGGTTCACAAAAAAAAAAAAAAAATCCATCGCTTGGAATGTCACCAGATAAAAAAACACTTTTCCAATCTATTTAATGTAATTGCCTCCATTGATTTTTTTTAAAAATATCTTCTAGTTTTGATTTATCAGCCAATTCTAATGGCAGTTCAGAAATGGGAGGTCGAGTGTTACGCAAACATTAGATGACGTGTTTTGATTTTTTTTTTAAAGTGTTACTTGTATTAATATTTCCGGAGATGAGATTAAGGTCTTTAACAGCTCGTTTAAAAAAACCGTGGAATTGTTCGCGAATGATTGAATAAGCCTGGAACGATATTTCCTTATATTTAACTTTATTCTATATTAAAGTTTGGCGACCCGTTTAACTATATACCCAAGTCTACCAGCCGTGTCTCCAAACAAGGTGCGTTCAAGATAATGATAACAATTTTGTTTGCGCTCGCAGAGTTTCCAGAAGGTATTCTAAATTCATTACAATATAATGATACAATCAAATGCCCGCTAGGTAGCCCAAAGTAGCAAAGAAAATGGTATAAGTAGCTCAAAAGTCGTGAATTCGCACAATCATAAATTTAGTAGCTCGGGGCCAGTAAAAGTAGTGCCCCTTTATCATATAGAGTTATGACAACTATGTCAGAATCGAAAACGAGGCTGAACGACGTGGACGCCATTTTTTGTCGACAATACTAGGGTTAGTAGCTGGAATAAGCGTCGAGTAAGATTTTTTTTTTTTTAATTAATGAAGAAAAATATCCCGTTCAACCTCTGATGGGTTATAATTAGGATATATATTGTTTTCAATTCCAAATAATATGAACAACTGCCGATGAGAAAGTGGCATCACTTTTGTCAAATCATTGTAAATAGGGACAATCACAATTATGCAAACTTTAAAAAAAAATCACCGGTCCAAAATATGTAATTAGATGTTAGTTAAAACTAACTGTACGAAGTCGCAATTTTAATGAATAACATAAAACAGTTGTGAATCATACTGGTATAGTAAACAATGTTCCAGTGTCTACAACTGTCATTCGCCAGATTCCACATTTTCAAACTAGGTCATATAGTTGAATTCGTTGGAGTATGTTTTTTTCCTAATGTGTTGCAGAATCTTAACGGAAATATTTGTTTGCTAATATAGTGGAATTCTAACGGAATATAAAATTCTACGGTGTAAGGTAGTTAAAGATTCACGCTAATGGATTCGTTTTCAATAAAACGGTAAGTAAACTAGTTTTTCTTTCTTTTTTGTGTTGGTACTTCAAATACAATTTAATAGTACAAATTAATGTGCTACAGTATTTTGCATTCTAATTTTATTTCAAATTAGTTAAGATAATACCTAAAACGAAAATGGACAAATTGGTGGTCCGAACAACTTCATGATCGGTTCCATTTGCCTGCACTAACGGGTTCGACAGAAAATGGCGGGCCAAATTCTTAGTTGTCGTAACTCTATATGAATCTAGGAGCACTAAGTAAAAGTAGCCCACTTCGCGAAAAGTAGCCCAGTCTGGCAACACTGCGATCAAGTACTTCATTCTGGCCTATTTCCATTATATTATTTTAAAATGTTTATATCATCACTTGTATCCACTGGATATCGATGAAACTAATATCAAAATAACAATGTATCACTAACTACCATTGATAAGTACGTTTTCTGTTGTATTCCCAGAAACAAAAATAATGGGCAAATAAAACTGACCTTACAAGGGCCAGCAAAAATGTCTGCCCGTCTTGAAATTGTGTGTTACGTTGAGTTATAACGTTATGTAGCACACTATTTTATGCAATAAAATAGCAATTAATTGTCTTTACTGTGATGTCTGTTTCTTGTAAATTAGTTCAAAGGAGTGAAACAATTTAAAAAAAAAAACTAAAGTGACTTTTCAAGCATTTTGAACACTGTGCATATCATTCATACATGTTTGTTTTGTTCAACAGCTACTGGCTGCTAAAAAACAAGCGGATGCTCTGAAAGGAAACAGAAATAAAATGTTTCTGGAAGGTAAAGTATAAGTTACCGGTAATTAATTATGTGTGTATATAAGTAGGTACCAATTCTGCGGTCTTACGCTGTTCGATTATCTTTTTTTTCTTCTTTAATATAACGCTGTTTGTATGTTCTGCCATTTTTCTGTTATACCTGTACGCTTTAAAAATTCGATTTGACGCTGAGCTCTAAACTCCATAGGAGGTAAGAATATAACTTTCACACGCTCATCAAGTTCATTCAGGGCCGGGGGAGATGATCAAGAAACATTGTCATTTCTTGGATAATGAGGCATTACCCCAAAAAGGAACGAAATTCTGTATTAATTAGTAACATAGAACCAAATCTTAATTGCTACAAGGTGTTTCTTGAAGAGAAAACGAAAGTGGCAAAGTAAGTTCGATTTTTCTTTAAAAGTCTCATGAATATCGTTTGCCCTCATTGACAAAACTACAGGGTCTTCTGCGTCTGGAGCCAGAAAAACGGTTTCAACACCTACAATACTTTCTGCTAACTAGTCGTCTGGTGATAAAGATAGCTCTGCCGTGACTTCTGTAGTCACAAGCGACGGAAGTAGTAGCGATTACAGTCCTACAATATTTTTTTTAAAGTACATATATAATATTTCGTTTGTGTTCAATATGTCTGATAATTATATGTCATTAATTAATGTCTGAAAATTTACTTTCTGAAATAAGCTAGTAAAAACACGGTTTTTGAGCACGTATACTAAGAGTTAACAAGTTTTAAAAATCACGTTTTACGCGGGAATTAATTAATTTGATTTATATTAATTATAATGTGAAATCAGTTTTCGTTTAGCACTTTTTTCGGTTAGCGCTCGATTTTTCACGAATGAATTAACAGCTCTAAGTGGGGGATTGCTGTACAGTCAGTGGTGCAATCACTTCCTATACATGGGGTCCACCATCAACGACACACACTCTCTCCTTCTGGACACAGAGATTGACACGGCCGCATTGGCCAAGCTGCAGCCATCTATTATAATAATAATAGCCCCTTCAGTCCCATAACTGACTTTATGGGAATGCGCCCCTGAGGTGACATTCCTCAGCTGCTTATCTTCCTGATGGTTCCTTTCGAAACGTTTTCTCCTCACCTCTGCTTCTTGTGTGAGCCTCTCTTCGCCCAATCTGAGGTGGCGCCGTAAATAGCATCGCCACTTTGTGCGATCGGCAGCTTCAACCTCCCATGTTGCTGGATCCATGTCCAGGGCTCTCATATCCTACACCTAGCACCTCACGGTAGAAGGGGAACGGGGACTAAGTAAGTAAGTAAGCCCTCATATCTCTCGTGCACACATCTTTGAACCTCAGCTGCGGTCGCCCAACTGTTCTTTTTGCCATCTGCTAGTTGCCAGTTTAGAAGATATTTCTTTCGGATGCGACAATCTTCCATGCGGCGGACATGGCCAAGCCAGCGTAGTCTGCGCTGTCAAAGCAGCGTATACATCCTTTGAAGGCCAGCACGCGACAACACCTCGACATGTGTCACTTTTATCTTTCCACGAGATGCCGAGGATGTGGCGTAAACACCGTAAATGGAAGGTATTGAGCTTCTTTCTTCTTTCTTGCTTAGCATAGGTTGTCAAAGTCTCGCTGTCATATAAGAGAGTGCTGGTGACGCATGGCGTTATATACCGCAGCTTTGGTCTTCATTGTGAGTTTAGGGTTTCCCCAAACACGCGATGTGAGGCGGGCAAAGGTAGCTGCAGCTTTGCCAATGCGGCTGTCGATTTCTGTATCCAGTGAGAGTTTGTCATCGATGGTAGCCCCTAGGTAAGTGAAGTGCTGCACAACTGCCTACTCATAGTTATCGATCGTGATCCATGGAGCAGCACCCCCATCCTGACTCAGCACATTCGTTTTCTTTAGACTTATTGCGAGGCCAAAGTCCTTGCATGCTTGGGTGAAGCGATTCATCTTTACATGCGTCTCGCCTCACAACGCGTGTTTGGGGAATCTCCAAGCTCGCTATGGAGACCGAAACTGCAGTATATGTCTGCATCACCCAGCATGCTTCTATGTGGCAGCGAGACATTCAACCTTTGCTAAGCAAGAAAGAAGGATCAATACTTTTCATCTACGGTGTCTATGCTACATCATCGGTATTTCGTGCAAGGATAATGTTACACCACTCTCCTAACACATAATTATGATGAAACAGTAGTGATACAAAAACTCTGTTAAATTAAAAACTGACACTAGCGTTTGTGATAGATACTCGCATACATCATGTGTTTATTCAGTCAAATTCTTAACGTCCATACATACATTCATTATACTCCCATTCTGTCACGAAGTGGTTTTAAAGTTTATTGAGTTTGCCTGAATGAAAACAAGACCCTAGTATGAGAAAGTCTGAGAAGATAGAATTTAGATGGAAATATGACATGCCTGTGGACAGATGAGACTATTGGCTCAAGGGATAGAACCAGTTTTTGACTCGCCCTTGCCGCTTCGTGACTTCAGAAAGGCTATAATCTCGCCCTCCTCTGACTACCTTTAAATACAAGGAGATAAGGTGTATAAAACGACCACAGACACCACTAATACAGACGACATAAAGTAAGTATAGTAAGAGTAGAAGCTGATCCAGTGTACAGTAATATATATATTTTTATTTACAGAATGGAAAAAACATTAAAATACCATCAAAACATCAGTCAAGAAATGGCCTGCACTGCTGCACGGCCTGAAAACAAAGTAACGATTTAAATTGCTAGACACTCGAAAAAGACCTCAATCACATTCACACTTCCTGTCCCCCTGCTGAGGAACAAAAAAAATGGTTAGAGCTTTAAAGTACTCTGATCTTGGGGCGCTATAACCTTAAGCCTCCACTCTCTAATACCACTAAGATTGCTACTGTCTCAGTCCGGTTGACTCTTCCTCAACGAAACGTCTACACAGCTTCCAACTTGGTAGGCGATATGCGCCGCTAACTAACACCACTGGAAATGCTAAAAATAATAGACTTGGAGTAACACAATGGCTCAGTGTCTATCCGTCGAGTGGATACTGAACAGACTCTACTGGTCCTGCCTATTTTCCCTCCTCCTCTCTCTCTATCTCTCTCTCCCTTGGTCTCAGTGTCTCTCCAACACTCAACGACTGATGATGCGGCGTCTCCGTTACGCTCTTCTCTCGTTACTTCAAGACCCAGGTATGGTAACCCTATCACCTGTTCCTGACTCTGGATGATGATGATGATGAAGTTCTCTGGCGTCAAGCATGAGGTACTTGATTAACTGTCGAAGAAACTTCTTTGCTGCTGAATAGCTTCTATGATTTGCTCCTCTAACCCGCTCCAGATTTAGAGGCAAACACAGCCTTGATTTCTGGCTGTATACATTTAACCCAGTGTCTCACGGCCACCTGCCGTTGCTAGAGACTATAATAGCGATGCTCTCGGCTGTATGATAAATAAACCCCGTTCCAGCTGAAGCATAGGGACTTCACTGCCAGAGACCATAGGTTATTTTTCTTTTCACTGCTGGCGATACCCTCGAGTACTCTGACCCTGAGATATGTCTTTTTGCCGTGGATAATTTTTATTTGTCAAAATTATGCTCCCCCACTGTTTCGCCGTGACTCGCTGAAATTAAAAGAAATGCGTGCGTCTATTGTATACCAACTCCACCATAACGCATCTCTAACCCATTAATCTTTATAACTCCTTACTCAGTTACTTCACTCGTCATGTACAACAATACATAAAAATAATATTACCCACGTGGCACCTAAATCTCTCTCCTCCCATCTCCCCTTCTTTCGTTCTGAAAAAAACCACAATACATAAAATATTCCTACCACGTGTCTCTTCATTCTCTCACTCCTTCCCCCTCTCTCTCAACTATAATCTGCCGGGTAAGTAAACAGAAACCTCCCGACCTGTCTGCCTCTTATCCTATTTGTTACGCGTGGCTACCCACGTGTCCAAACATTCAAACTAGGAAATCCTTTGTCCGAAAATCCCTTTTTAACATTGGACACATGCGGTTTCCTGGCTTACTCCAACATTTAAATTAAATCTCGTGCTACAGGAATAATTTCTTCCTCTAAGCATAGTATAATTCAATGATATAACCTATATCTTTTACTCTCCGACGGCATTTCTTACATTTAAGGTACAATAGAATTTAGTACACACAATCGATTCCCAAAAAAATTACATTTGTAAATACACAGGAATAAATTGGGTGGTTTTACATAATACCATTCTACACTACTATGAGCACACACGTGTAGCTTATAACTTCACACGTTTCCTATCTACTGCCAAAATCATAGAAAGAATAAGCAGCACACTGTTGCAATTTACATCGTTCTTCAAAGATGATAATGAGATAATTCACTGACTAACAAAAAAAAAACTTTTTTTTTCTTTCTCTAACATTTCTATGTTTTTCTGGTCAATTTTAATGCGCTGTTTTTAAATCTGCAAACCGTTTTTCTCTATCAGGTCGGGATCTCTAGAAATACGCAATTGAACTTTTTTTAACAACGCATACAGTATTACAACATCATTCGTACAAGAAGTATAACAGTTATGTAGGCTTGAATTTCTTTGCAGTCGACTTTCGTCGGTGAATGGCATGGCGTACATCGCGATGAAGCATCCAACAATAATCGGCAAGCATGGTCACGCTCCACCGTCCTTGATAACGTGACTCCATTACGGCGATATCTTGATGGAATCGTTCTCCATGTTCATCGCTTAACTTCGCCAAGGTTGTCAGGGAAAAAGTCAAGATGTGAATCGAGCAAATGGATTTTGAGGGACATGTTACAGCCCATAATTCTGTATGCATCTATGCACTGCTTAACAATATGCAACATTGTCAACAGATTTGTGATTTCCCAGAAAGTTATCGACGATCGATTTGAATGCCATCCATGCGCGAAGTTCACTACCATGTAACAAGTTCTCGAATTGTTTGTCTGCAATAACTTTCCTAATCTGAGGTCCTACAAAGATACCTTCCTTTATCTTTGCATCGCTAAATTGCGGAAACTTTTCTCGAAGATAAGTGAAAGCTTTGCTCGTTTTATCTAACGCTTTTACAAAATTCTTCATGAGCCCCAAATTTATATGTAACAGTGGTAAAATGAAGCTGTCTTTGTTAACTAATGGCTCGTGTATTACATTTTTATGCCCGAGCTGCATACGATCCCGGATAGGCCACACCTTTCTTGCATAATGTTCCTGTCTGTTGCGGCTGTCCCATTCACATCGGAAGCAACAAATTTAGTATACCCAGTCTGCATGCCCGTGAGAATGCAATGACCTTAGGTCTCCACAAATCCGCCATTGGTAGTCATTGTACTTTATTTTTTCCAAACGTATAGCCATATTGTCATAAGTTTCTTTCATATGAACAGAGTAGGTGACTGGAATTGATGAAAATAAATTTCTGTTATGCAATAACACGGCTTTTAGACTAGTCTTGGAAGAATCGATGAAAAGTCGCCATTCGTTGACTATGTGCTTATGACCGAGGTGCACCATTAGACCGTTTACATCTTTGCAATAGCAAATGTCATCATCCATCTCAAAGTATTGAACAAGTTCTCTGTGTCTATGACGAAATTTAGATATCGGAGTATTGGGCGCTAAAAGATTCCATTCTTTGAGTCGCGAACCGAGTAATTCCGCTTGTCCTTTGGTAAGAGCGAGATCACGTATTAGATCTGAAAGTCCTGAATGGTTAATTAAGTAAACACTATCATTCACCGGTATGTAATCTGAGTCAGAATTAGTTTCTAATGCAGGTAAACTATCACTTTCTGATGGTTCATTCACGTCCAACGGATTATGTTCTGGTGGTACTTGGATCGGACACGTGATTGGATCATGAGGCACTGGTTTCGAAACCAATTCAATATTTGGATAAACCACAGACTTTCTAGTTTTAAAAGTGAAACCATGGATATTTGTCAAGCAGAAGTAACAATCAGTAGTGTGATTTGTATGTTCACGCCATATTACTGGCACTCCAAAAGGCATCGACTTATGCTTCGGCGATTTTCGTAACCAACCTGCCAATGTATCGAACAAACTGCATTTGGCTACCAAGATTTATTTGCATCATCAACTTTCGAATCGAAATAAAGTTCATATGCTTTCTTTAGTAATGGTGTAAAGTTTTTCTGGTCAACACGATCGGTAAAATATCTGCACACGTAACAGAACAGATCAGCCGAATTTCTACAACTTCTAGAAGCCATATTTTGCTCAGAATTATTTCAAAATACAGTAACTATTTGAAAAATCGCGTAAAATATGTCATGCATCTTTTAGCAGTATAAAAAGTAGAATTATGTTGCTTTTTATTAATTTTTAATAAGTTATATAGTAAAAATGAAACGGAGCAAATAACGGTTTCCCAAAAAATATATTTATTCACAAATATCTTAAGAACCCGACGTGATAGAGATAAACGGATTTCAGATTTGAAATCAGCGCAAGAAACTGACCTAAGAACACTTATTCTTATATAAGAAAGAAAAATGTTGTTTGTCAGTGTTATCGCTGTTTTTCCCCGCAATGGAGACGATAAATACGAAGTCGACCGGCAGGCAATATTTCTTCATAGAGACTTGGCCGCCGTTTAACTGGCTATTTATACACACCGTGGCCACCCCCGCGTGTTCTCTCCTACGCATACCCTAGCTTTCCCTCGGACCAATGGAAACGCTAGAAAAATAAACATAACTATGAGCTACGCCAATCAGATTTGAAAACAACGCGACCGCGTGTCCAAAAATGTCGTCACGTTACGTGACGTTTCTGACGCGTCATACAGGCGTGCCCGAAAAATAGCGATTTCCGTAAACAAATGAAAATCGCGGAAAATCAGAAGAAAGTAAAACTGGTCGAGTGTAAAATAAACCTACCGTCGTTAAAAAAGAACCCATTTAATTATCTACCCAAAATACCAAATACGATATATATATACAAATGAGAAGAAAAAAATGATGAAAATTCAAAATAGAACCACAGAATCGGGCCGGTTGAAGGACAGAATTACAGTGCAGCATCACACATTCCTTAATAAATAACGTTTCTTTGTAATTTTCACTACACCTTTCTTGTTCAGTGTGTAGTACACTGATTGTTGTTATTGGTTGATGTATGTGTCCCTGATTGTTTGTTTTGTATTATTTTATGGGTAAAGGTAAAGGATCCCGTTACATGCCCATTGAGGACATTTTCTCCGAACATCGGCACACTAGGGGTAGATGTGGTCAGCATCACGCCGGATTATTTTTATGGGGGCTTACTTTATTAAATTATTTTCAAACACGTATCAGAAAAATCAAGGTGGCCAGCAGACCTAAAACCCCCTCTTGAAATTATCAACTGTTTCAATCGTAAGCCACTAAATGCAGGAGGAATTTAAGTTTGCTGTATTTTTCTTCCCTATCTTTCTTTTTTGAAACTCACTATTAGGGAAAACCTTCGCCCAATATTACGAGCCATATTCAGTGAGTCATTCAGGAAAAAAGATTTGATATGTTCTTTAATAACATTCTATTCCTTTAAAACGGTCCAGCCTCAATCATACATGATATGTCTAAATGAATTTGTAACGTATAGCATGATTTATTTGAAAGAAATTGCCTAACTAACTACTTCCATATATATTTTTCAGTGAAAATTTGTTACCCATTGCCAAATAGGGCCTCCACAGCTTTACAACCTCACCATGTTTAAGTCCGCCCTGCTAGACCTGTCTTTTTTTTTTTTGGTACAATACATAGAAAAAAAAAAAAAAAAAAAAAAAGAAGTGCAAAGTAGCATGAGAAGAGACACAAGGAAACAGTGACGGGTTTTAGCAAGCAAGGCAGAAGCAGTTGCAAAAAAAAAAAAAAAGAAAGAAGGCAATTAAAAAAAACCTCTACAAAAGAACCCTCTACAATAGTTTCAATGAAGACAACATGGAAAAGTAAGTAAAAAAAAAATGGCCCTTATCAAAGACAAGAATGGGAAAAGTACTTAAAAGAGGAAATTAAAAGATCGACCGAACGGTATAATATTCGAGGAACTTCTAGTTAACCAGTCTCAAAAATAGTCCCAAGATATTAGTCCCAGCAGAAGGGGAGTTACTAGGATGAAAAGTTGCTGGCTCTGATGGCATTCCAGCACAGCAGAAACTGATACCACCCTACAGAGGAACCATACACATTGAAAGAAAAAACCAGCAAACTAGTAGGAATAATATCTGATAAAAGTTGCCAAAGAAGTCATGGAGTATTTGCAACAGTGCACAAATTACAAAGGTACAATTTTATTATCAGTGCAAGAAGAATATTATACATGAGATGATCCTTGAGAGAATTACACAGAAACCTGTAGACCAGCTCAGAGGAAAAAACAAGCATAACATTCATTGAAACTCAAGCCAGAACATGTTTTTGTTCAGCGAAAGTAGATTCATTTGAGACTCATCTGCTCTTTTTAATAACATTTTCCTCCTGTTAACAGAGATACTGGTGAAAGCAAGGGAGCATACGGATGATGAAGAAAGAGATAGAAACAACTGCCCCATCAAAACTATACAGGAAGACAAGGCATCCCAGACTGGGGGAATATAAGCGGATTCCCGTTCTTGCAGCTATGTGTTGTCCTTTCTGCAGATTCCAGGCATGGATATGGGCCTAATCCATAAGAATATGGTAGATAAATGTTAGATGTCGATAAGATATGTCCAGCTGAAAAACACAATGAGTGTTTCTCAAACTTCTAAATAATACGGTGGAGAAACATTACAATTAAATTTGGCGTGCTACTATAAAATTTGAGTAAGAGAAAAGATAATGTCTAAGTTAAGTCCCTCTTTTCACTCAATAAGGAAAATTTAAATTTTTTTGAGCGAAATATTATTACTAATCAAGAGCTGCTTACTCTGAGCCTTACACTGGTAGTTTCCAGATCAAGGGCTGCCTTTTTGTAATACGTATCAGCAGGTTTCCTACAATGTGTGTCTTAAGTTCCATCG
Organism: Oreohelix idahoensis; assembly: GCA_024509875.1. Classification (NCBI taxonomy): domain Eukaryota; kingdom Metazoa; phylum Mollusca; class Gastropoda; order Stylommatophora; family Oreohelicidae; genus Oreohelix; species Oreohelix idahoensis. Next base: position 100,586 of record JAMPIV010021749.1, read on the forward strand.
CAAAGCGTCTTCTTCTAATCTCTTGTTCCACTAACACATGTCCTGGTCATTGTACCATCAGTTCCACATTAGTGACCTTGTCATAACATTTCAATCCTTCTATTTCTTAAGCAAGCAGCCATTAATAAAAAAAATGCACAGGGAGATAACTAAGATAATGAGAATAAATGCAGGAAACTAACAATTTTTTTGTGCTTCAAGAAACACCCCTACAAAGATGTAGAATACATACAATTTATCTTCTTCTTTCACCTTTCAAACACTTAAAGGAAGCATAGGCATTCAACAAACTGATGCCAAGTAATTTCTGACCCACTTGTTGTTCCCTCTGATCAAGAATTTTCATTTTGTTTAGCCACCTGATTAGTGTATGGGACAGGAAGAGTAATGTCGTCGGAATGAATCGAGTCACCCAATTGGTGCATTTCTCAAACCTTTTTAAACCTTGGCGGAACCCTTGAAAATAATTTTCAGGTCCCACGGTCTGTCGCTGCATAATATTATATCTTTAGCTTCACAGAAATTTTTAATGCTATTTACAACATGAAAATTTATTTATAATGTTGTATAGCAAAGCTATCCTAAAAACCATAGGCCCAAGCAATATGAATAAAAGAAAATATAGCCTAAGACACAGTTTTATACAAGACTTTTGAAAAAAAAAAAAAAAACCGTTGTTTTTTTTAAAATCTAACGGGATTTCTCTCGTAGGAACCCCTAGCCGGAACCCTAGTGTTTCAGTGTTTAACCGAGCCTGTGTCTGAGAAATTCTGATCTTGAAAACTGTCAAATTGTTTACTCAGGCTCCACTAAATTCCATACCTGTTGCTGAGGTCAGTGTTTTCACAAAACCCAATCTATAGCCTCACTAAGAAGACAAATGGTGACACATAAGACATCCTGGTCACACTCCCACTTCTTATTCCCAAATGGGTCCTGTACCCTTCATGAACTCTGCACTTATGTCTTCATATGTTTACTTTTATTACAGTTGAGAATCTAGCAAGGAAGGACTCCATAATACCTCCATCAAGTGATTCTCTGTCTACAGTCAAATGTCTTTTCACAGTAGACTAATCCTATTGTATAAACTTGAGTTTCCATTAAAATAACCTTTGTTGTCGCGAGATTAATAATTAGTTTGGCTGATCCTGGTCAGTACAGGAATCTGGCATTGTTGAAAAACCTGCTTTGTTTTATATCTCAGTTGTTTTGTCCTAAGTACTTTTTTACCTCTCAAGGGATGATTCTATTTACTATTTTTTTTCTGGCACTGGATTGTAAAATTGTTCCTCTGTAATTGTGCACATTTGTGTATAATATCCTTATTTGGCAATTGACCTGCGTCTCTTCCTTTCCATTTGTGGTATTTCTTATGCTTCGACTTACAAATAATTGGTTTTTAAAATATCCTCGTATAGGTGGT